>SDEE01000258.1:0-62176 GCA_004126415.1 Candolleomyces aberdarensis
AAAACAAATCTCAGGTATCGGCAAGTGCGCTACGCAACAAGTGACTGAAGGAAACACATATTACTTACCCACAACTATATCTACTCCAACGAGCAATAATATATAGGATGTTAGCAATATATACTGTAGAGGACCTGCTGTACCTACTGGGCTTAATAGTCTTGTCAGTCGCTGCGACTGGCGCACCTGTACAGTACGGAACGAGTAAGGAGAAGAAGATGAGGCTCGTCAAAGCGTTGAAGCGGAAGTGGAGCATCAGAAGGACGTAGAAGTGGAGATTTTATGGCACTTGGCTACTCTTGTACGGAGACAAGAAGTTGGATTTGGTTATTGTGCGTGTGTGCTGGGTACGATTCATCTTATATTTCCCTGGCAAAGGCACTTGGAGCTGATCATTATCGCTGTGGGACTCGTCCCTGAATACTGTGTGCAATCGTACGCTTCCAGCCGAGCTAAAGACGACGACGATGATTGTCAGGAATGCATCGGGTTGCTACTCCATAGCCATCACTAGGACAAGGGAATCGGTTATATATCCTGATCAAGAAAGTTCAGAATGGGGCGCAAGGGTCTCTGAATAGCTGGAGGCCAACATACTCACGTACAAATTGGGGTCAATTAGAAGGACAAGCAATACGGAATCCAGATTCGGTTTTTCGATCTTCATTCTGCTTGATCATGACACTCCCCACTCAATAGCTATTGAGTCGTCCAGGACTTCGAGATTTTTGACCCGAGGGCAGCGCCGAGGGACTCGGGGGTGACCACCACCACAGTGACTCGGATGAGCATGCTATCTACTTGTAGTTTCGACAGCGACCGCAGTGGGGCTCCTGAGATTCAGAAGATTTAAAGGTCTGAATACTGTCCATAATTCTATCCGAGGATCATCCGTTTGTATAAGCTCCCCACCTCGATTTCAAAAATTTACCTGATTGATTCAGACGATTCGACAGACTATACAGCTATTAGGTTTCCTGGCTGGGACGTCGCTCAGTTGGGAGGGGGTGGCAGAGCGAGCCTACGAAGACCCGGGACAAGTGGGACCACCTGCCGTCCTCTCGTTAACCAGGACAAACCAAACTGGGAAGGATGGTTCGAGTAGAATTGTATTGGATCAATAGAGTGGTCAGGCTACTACTTGTAGCTGATCCAAACCGGATTTGAACGTATGTCTGGATAGTATATACTTACATGTGTACATCTAACGAGTGAATTATTTCGAGAAAAAGTAATTACTGAAGATAGATATACAGCCTAAGACCCAGCAGTCTGTCCACCGTACCGTCCTTCAAGTTTACGAAGCCACCTCAGAAACAACAGGCTGCGTCGCATCCGAGGGCGGGTTCTTGCATCAGCACTCAAATTGCCCTGCAGTCGGTGTGAGGAAATGGAGAAGAGGAGTGAATCAGAAGGCGGAGGATCACAAGATCGGATGGAACAAAGGACGATGCTCGAATTCGTTACTTGGTCGAGCGATACGACGAAACCAACCAAACTGGATTGATTGGAAAGGGATGCTAATATTCAACATATACTGCACATTCAACAATTAAATACTTGATGGAGGGTTAGAAAAGAAAGGAAAAGATCGAGAACCGACAGATAGGGGTGTTACATTACACAGACAGAAATCCCTCCTCGACAAAGAGATAGTAGACGCAGACACAATAACCCATTATACAGGCAGATCCGCAAATCAATCTTAGAGTAGACACAGATTCCTCTTCTATTAGTACGAGCGATATAGGTAGTTGACCGTATATCGGAGAATCGACGGAGAGTGAGATGAGGCAGACCTTGGTGTCAACGCGAAAGAGACAGGCCAGTAGACATTTTGACGAGGTGGGTCGGGAAAGGAAAGCTGATCGCCAATAAATCTAATCTTGACTTTGATTTGATTCTAATCACTAAAGCGCTTATCTCTAGCGCTTTCTCGAGTCTCATCTCATTAGGCAGTATTCCTCCACTGAAACTTTGCGAATTCGTTCTAGCGACACCAATATCCAGAGATCAAATAGCCCATACACAAATACAACACCAACAAGTGTTCTTCTCATCGCTAAATCTTCTACACAACTAATACAGGGCGTAAGTAGCCAATCAATCGTCTTGAAGTTTGCTTCTACTTATGATCACTCACTCAACGTCATAACGGATCCAGAGAGAAATACACCGGTTGTACACGATGTTTTACATCGAAGTCCCCAGCGTATTATCGCCAGGCTGCGTGTCCGACTCCGACTCTTTCGGGAGTGGGTTCTTGTATCGGAAGCCGTGGCCCCAGCAGGGTTCCCTCGGACACGGGAATACCGGGGGGTCTGTAGAATATCGGGGGAATAGAGAGAGAGAGAGAGCCAAATGTCAGGTATCGGCCATGGCGCTACGCAGTAAGTGACTGAAGGAAACGCATATCACTCACCCACAATTGTACCTACTCCGACGAGCGTTGATATAGGAAGTTAGCGATATTATTTACTGTCGAGGACCTATTCCACGTACCGGGCTTGGGGATCTCGTCGGTTGGTGCCGCTGGAGCACCTGCACAGTGCGGAACGAGTAGGGAGAAGAGAACGAGAATCGTCAGAGCGTTCGAGGGAAAGCGGAGCATCAGGACGATGCAGGAGTGGAGGCTTGTTGGTGAACTTGGCCGCTGCTCTTGTACGAAGACAAGAAGTTGATTTGGTTAATGTACATGCGTGTATTGAGTACAGTTCATCTTATACTCCTCTGGCAAAGGCACTTGGAGCTGATCATTATCGCTGTGGGATTCGTCTCTGAATACTGTGTTCAATCGTGCGCTTCCAGCCGGGTTAAAGACGACGATGGTTGTCAGGAATGTATTGGGTCGCTACTCCATAGCCATCCCTAGGACAAAGGCATTGATCATATATCCTGATCAAGACGAAATCTCAGAGTAGAGCGTAACGGTCTATGAATAGGTGAAGGCCGGGATGGTCACAGGGGTCTATTTAGAAGGACGAAGCATCCAGAATCCGGATTTGGGTTTTACGATGTTCATTCTGCTTGATCATGTCACTCTCCACTTAACAGCAATCCATTCATCCAGAAGAAGAAGACTTCGAGCTCTTTGACCCGAGTACGGCGCCGAGTCACCTCTGAGTTTTCGACGGTCTTCTCGTTGACGAAGACCGGTTCAAGGTCATCAACCCGAGCTGGGAAGAGATGCTGATATTACACATGTACTGTACATTCAACGATTAATCGTATGCTTGAAGAAAAGAAATTTAAGGGAAATTGAAACGGAACGGATATACAGACAGATATGTATAAAGATAGGTATAAAGATAGGTATATTACATTACACAGACCAAAATTGAACTTCTCAACAGACAGACAGAGAGACGCAGACACAATATGCTAGCTATCGTACAAACAGAGACACAAAGATACACCTTCTTCCAAACGACTCCTCCGATATCCTCTCCCCGTCCACCCCTCCCCTCCGTCCGTCCATATCTCACTTAGATCGAAGTACTAGCCACAACCGACTCCGCACCCGCACCTCCACCCCGCGCCGAACTCGAAGTAGCACTGGCAGCAGCAGCAGCAGGGTACATATGCATCGCAACGATCGGTTTCATCCTCGGTAAAGGTAAGGGTAGGGGTGAAGGTAGGGTTAACGGCAGCGGCAACGGCGTAATACCCTGTGGTTGGTGCTGAGGTACCGCAGGTAAACCTAAACCCAAATCCGGCATCAAATTTGGCGAAGAAGCCGAGTGGTGGAGAAGAGGTGCCTCGCCCCATCCATTCGAGTACCCATTGCCGTAATAAGAGGAATCGCGAGTTTGTGGAGGGAAGGAGGACGAGGCTGATATTCTCGTCCTTGTCGTCGGTGTGGGCGTCGTGTTTGTTGGAGTGGTTGGAGAAGCTGGGAGAGCCGATGAAGAAATATGGGAAGGAGGAAGAGGCACTGCCGAAGTTTGAGGAGATGAGGTACCGAGGCTGATAGTGCTGTAACACGACGCCTCACTACCGCTCATAATCGAAATCGGTCTTTCTTCCTCGCTCCCACTTTCATCTATCACTCCTCCAGCTCTCAATGCGTCTCGACCGTTCCCCGTCCCCGCACCAAGAGGAACAGCTAAATGGGTTGGACTCGGGACCGCCGGCGACGCTCGAGCTCTGGGCGAATGTGCAAGTGGAGATCCTGGACCGAGGGACGATGCCTGACCCTGAGCTCGATTCTGCGCTGGACTCGCCGTATCCACATGAGGCAGCCTCGAAGAAGGAAGAGATCTAGCCACGCGCGAACTCGGGCTCGGAGGCGGGTACGACCTCGACTGCGCGATTACCGGCGACGAGGACGCAACGCCGAGGAGAGGAGAGGATATTACAGGTGGGAGGAGGGTGCGTCGGGGGACAGCGGGGAAGTCGAGCGTTAGGTCTTTGACGCTGCTGCTGACAGTTGGCGTTGGTGGAGGAGGGGACGGTGTCAGCCTCCCTCCTCCTCTCGCAGTCGTCGTCGGCAATAAAGGGAGGGTGATTGACCTGTTGGGCATGACTGGTGAAGGTGGGTACGGACGAGGAGCGTAGGACAAGCGAGATAGAGAAGGGGAGGGGGAACGCTGTGAGTAGCGGCTTGTGCTGCTGCTCGTTCCGTTGCTGACATTGCGGAGTCCGCTCGAGCATTGCGAGTAATGGGATTCGGTGCTTCCGGGAGGAGGAGGTGGGGATCTCTGGCCTCCTATCCTTCCTCGCGGTCCTAGTCCTGGCGATAGACTAGGACTATTCCAGCCACCCCTCTCGTATTCAGGCGCAGTGGGTGTGCTAGGGTGGGACACGTACACCGGGGGAGGTGGAGAGAGTAGGGAGCCAGAGCTGGTGGAAGAGGAGTTGCTGGTGGTTACGCGTACGGCGACTGGGCTTGTGCTAAAGGATCGGGTGTTGAGGGTGAGAGGGTTTGGACGCGTTGAGCTTCTTCGTCCTCCTCTGCCTACGCTTGGTCCAGCTATGGCTCCTGGATGCCTCGCTGCAGTAGTACCGGGAGAATGGCACTGCCGGAAGGGACGGGGAGGGCACAAGTTTGATTTGGTAGAAGACGATCCGTGCGTCTGAGAGGTATGCTGGGAGTCGTCCGAGTGCGCATGACCAGCAGCGGATTCGAGGTCCGAGGGGGTCTCGGGTCCTGGATGACGCTGTGTCGTCCTAGAAGTCGACAGCCATCTGTTGATGTACCCAGTGCGTTTTTTATGGCGAAAGGCCTTTTGGGTGGAGTAGGGAGCGATGACGCTGGGATCTCGGATGACTGGAGACAGGAAGATGTAGAGATACCCTGCAAAGAGGGCTGCGCTTGCGAGAAGCGCGAGGACTGGGGACGTCAGGATCGGGGAGCAACGAGAATCGGAAGGACGTACTGATGGGTAGACTCATCGATAGCACCCGGGGATTGCGCAGAGCCAGCTACTAGAGGTCGAGAAGGAAGGTGGATGACTAGTAGCGGACTCGGAAGGAGGCGGCCAGGGAAGGCTGACCGCCATGTTAAGAATCCAGCTGCAGGCATGGTTATGCACTCCGCCGTGCAAAAGGCAGAAGAGCGCGGATCACGCCCCGTCGCGCTCACGCGTCTCGGCTAACACGGTCTCGTGATGCCAGTCCCGTGACGCCGGAAAACGCGTTGTCCTCGTTGTGTCCGAAATCGGCAACGTTGGTTTCCTTCCTCGCCAGTCAGCCAGCCAGTGGCTCTCTTTATTATTCGACAACGACAACGACGGCGTTAGGCCTTCACGACAGCGACAAACTAATGTATTCCTCCAATGCGTACAACAGGATGCCACCACAACCCCCCGCGGGTCCGTCCAGCAAACGATACCCGCTGGCCAACGCAGTCAACCACCAGGCCCTCAACCAGCACCCCCACTACAACCCCATGCAGCAGCAGCAGCTGAAGCAGCACAACCCCCCGACCCCGCCACCCAAGGCGGTCGCTGGACAGGAGGGTGCAAAGGCACCCTCGTCACCCCCTCTGCCCAGGCAGAACAGCAAGACCCGTCCGCCGTCCCCGCCCAAGGTCATCAGTGACAAGGGCGGACGCCTGTTCTTCAACCGCGTTGGCTTCCTTGGAGAGGTGCGTTGTCGCGTTCGCTGGCGTGCGGGGTCTGGCTGATGCGATGCCGTTATGTTTACAGGGAGGTTTCGCGCGTGTCTACGAGGTCCAGGATCCGAGAGGGACTCGTTTGGCTTGCAAAGTAGTGACCAAGTCGGCCTTGAAGACCAAGAAGGCGAAAACCAAGGTCCGTACGGCTCCGTCTCTCTATCGCCGCATCGCTCACCGTGCACCTCTAGCTCTACGCTGAAATCAAAATCCACCGCTCCCTCGACCACCCCAACATCGTCACCTTCCAAGACTGCTTTGAAGACGACGACAATGTCTACATCACCCTCGACCTCTGCCGGTCAGGCTCCCTCATGGACCTGCTCCGCCGTCGTCGACGGTTCACCGAAGCAGAAACCCGCTTCTTCATGGTGCAGCTTATCGGTGCCTGCC
Organism: Candolleomyces aberdarensis; assembly: GCA_004126415.1. Taxonomy (NCBI): domain Eukaryota; kingdom Fungi; phylum Basidiomycota; class Agaricomycetes; order Agaricales; family Psathyrellaceae; genus Candolleomyces; species Candolleomyces aberdarensis. Next base: position 6,509 of record SDEE01000258.1, read on the forward strand.
ACTACATGCACACGCACCAGGTCATCCATCGTGACCTCAAACTCGGCAACCTTTTTCTCGACCACAACATGAATGTTCAGGTTGGGGATTTCGGGTTGGCTGCCCTCATTGAGAACCCAGGGGAGAGGAAGAAGACGATTTGCGGGACGCCAAACTATATCGCGCCAGAGGTGCTGTTTGATACGGCCAATGGGCATAGTTTCGAGGTTGATGTGTGGAGTATCGGCGTTATCCTTTATACGCTCGTTATTGGACGACCACCATTCCAGACGAAGGAGGTCAAGGAGATTTACAAGTGCGTATCATCCCTCCGTACTCATATTATCTCTTGCTGACCCTCCCTCCCTCCAGACGAATTCGCGACAACGAATACGACTTCCCGACCGACCGAAGCTGCTCCTCCGCCGTCAAGCACCTTATCCAACAAATCCTCACACCCGATCCTTCGGAACGTCCTACCTTGCACGAAATCATCGAACACCCCTTCTTCACGCAAGGTCCCGTACCTGCGAGTGTGCCGCAGAGTGCACATGACGGGCCACCGGATTTCAAGGGTATCAGCAGAAGGGAGAGTGAGGCCAACCTGAAGCGGTTGAGGAGGAGCGCATGGTTGGACGATGACGGGTCCGAATTCGGTGTGACCGCTCGAGCCACTCAGCGCCATCAACAACAACAGCAAGAGTACCAGCAGCAACAGCAACAACAGCAGAACGCGGCTGATGCAGCGAGAGGAGACGGACGAGAAGGGAGGGAAGGAGGAGGAAGGAGAGGTGGGAATAATATCACGACGAGCATTGCGCAGCAGGAGAAGGAGTTCCAGAAGGCTGTTCAGCCTGGATCGCCGATTTCTGCGTTGTTGAGTTCGGCGAGGCAGCCTTTGCTTGTTGGGCCGTCGTCGACTGGTCCCCTTACTCACCGGGAGTCGCCTCTGCTCAGGAAGCTCCAAGCTGCTGCACCTGGGACGAACCCGCATGCGCGAGGGCAGGTGGGCGAGAGTCCGCTCGGAAGGAGGAGTGTGACTCGAGGAGCGGATGGGGTCGTCAAAGTGAACAAACGGGCTGATGCCGCAGAAGGCGAGGACGAGGAGGAAGACGAGGAAGAGGTGGAGGCGAGGCAGAGGAAGAAGGAGCTCGAGCAGCAAAAGGCGAGGATCGTAGCGCAGATGGCGCCTGTGAAGGAGGAGGATGAGGAGGATGACGGGGAGGAGATGGAAGAGGACGCAGAGGAGCAGGAGGCTCCTGCGCCACCGCCTAAACCTGTTTATCGACATGGGCACCAGAGGACGGGGTCGACGCAGCATCTTCAGGAGAGGGAGAATTTGGCTCCTGGGTCGACGGTTAGGATGGTGCAGTCGCGACAGCAAGGGCAGTTGGGTGTGAAGGCTAGTGCGAGTACTACGAGGTTGCCGAGTAGTGGGGCTGTTGGGCAGCGGGAACGCGAACGGGAGCACCGGGAGCGTGAACAGAGGGAGACGAAGGAGAGGGAACAGAGGGAGAAGGAGAGTAGGGAGAAGGACTCGGCGCCTGCACTCAAGCTTAACGGATTCGACGCGGCTGCTCAGACGCTCACTCTGGCCTTTGAAGCGAAATCGGCTGGACGTGTTTTCAGGCCTTTGCGCGTCAACTCTGAAGGCGAGTTGGTGGAAGCGCAGGGAGAGGGGGATGTTGAAGAGGATGAGATCCCCGATGAGAAGGTGTTCATTGTGAGCTGGGTTGATTATTGTAACAAGTATGGGATGGGGTATGCGTTGACGGATGGGAGTGTTGGAGTGCATTTCAATGATAGTACGAGTTTGGTGTTGAGTGGGGATAAGCAGTGAGTTTTCTTTCGTTTCGTTCGTTTCTCTTTCTTTCGTTAGGGTTTTTTCCCCTCGACGTTTGGAATTTGGTTTTGCGGTTATTCGTTCCCAATCATCGATGCTAACGCCTCTCCTCTTTTCTTCAGGCATTTCGACTACATCGCCTCCCGTCGTGGAGGGGCGATATACGTCCGGAAATCGTACACCACCAGCGAGTACCCCGAAGAGCTCAAATCCAAGGTTTACTTGCTCAAGCACTTTGAAAAGTACATCATGGAGCGGTTGTATGGGGAGTATGAGTATACGTATGTGGACACGGAGAGGAAGAAGGGGATGGATTGGGTGCAGAAGTATTTGAGGATGAAGCATGTTATTGTGTTTAAGCTGAGTCATGATGTTTTGCAGGTGAGTTCCTTTCTCCCGTCCTCTCCCTCTCCTCCGTACGATGCTAACGATCTGGTTTGCTCCTATCCACAGTTCAACTTTTACGACCACTCCAAACTGATTCTATCCTCCCAAGGCCAACTCGTCACCCACATCGACAAGCACTACCGTATGACCCGGTGGAAGCTCCGGGATATTATGAGCTTTGCGCTCAACCCGCCCTCGAATGCGGACCAGGAGCAGCTCAAGTTCAACCAGAGACTCGTGGATAAGCTCAAGTACTGCAAGGAGGTGCTGCTCAGCATCAAGAATGCGAGTGCCTCCGGCACTGGGGAGGATGGGCAGGAAGGAGGTCCGATGGAACTGGAGCGACCACAGCCGGCCCAGGGAGGGAGAGCTGAGCAGGCTGCACCTGCTAGGGTGCCGCCGCAGCAGACGACGTTGGGGAGGAGTAGGCATGCGGGGTCGAAGATGTCGTTACGATGAAGAGTTTATTCTCTCTCTCGTGTGCATCGTTTGACTTACTTGCTTCTCTTTCTTTTCGTCTATCGCGCTCGGTTCCGGTTTGTTGGCTATGATAGGTGGCCAATGAATTGCTAGCCTCGACTCTCCTTTTCTCAATGCAACGTTATTTCATGATTCTGTTTTCGTGCCGCTTTCCTCATCCCACACTCGCTACCGCTGTCGCTCCTTTGGAATCTCCCGCTCGCTATCGTTCTTTTCGTCCTCTTCCGCTCGCTGTCTCTCTCATTTTCCGTGTAGGATTAGACTCTGGCTCGGCACTCTGTGACTGTTTCCTTCTACTCTCCATTTCCTCTCTTCTTTCTCGCTCGGTTACCCTCAATTTTGTCGTAAAAGTTCTTTGTCGCTCGTCCTTTACTCTTTGCAATTTCTTTCTATTTATTTTGTCGTCGTCGTCATCATCATCATCACGAATCCGATCCATCCAAGCTTTCTGAGTCTCCAAGTTTATTATCGTAGTCGTATTACTGCTACTGCTACTACATGCACGCATAGGTACCATGCATTGATTGACTCTGCGCTCTCTATGTATCTGTTTCTCTCGGGATTCTTAGCATTCAGTTTTGGCTACGTACTTTCTTAGGTTTTAACTCTAATTATGTGAATGAGATCAAGCTTCTGATTCGGTGTTGCCTGCGTTCGAGTCAAAGCCCCTGGGATATCTGCATGGGAGTGGCTAATGAATATTGGCGAAATGTTGTCGACTCGTCGCCAAAGGGATGGTCAAAGCCACAACGACACATTGCGCGCAGGACAGTGGCTTGGCGTCGCTCAAAGCACCTGCTCGGACTGAGCTGGAACCCGGTTCCAAGCCACCATCCATGCACAGTCCCCCAGACTCCCTCTAGGTATATATACCTTCCTGAGGGGTCGTTGGTATCCCACCAAAAGCGAAGCTCAACTTTCCAGCTACTCCTACCGCATTCCAGCACGATGGCGAACTCGCGAAACGTCCAGAGCTCTTCTGAAACAGAGGCTCCCCACCTCTACCTTGTGAACATTGGCAGCCCCAACGCTACTAGGTCTGCCCTTCAAGCTACCTCTTGGTCTCTACTCCTCATCGACGAGCTCCACCCTGAAAAAGCAACGCTCCACTCACTCGGCGCTACTCGGCCTCAAAGTTCTCAAATTCATCGGTTGAAAAATAGCTTTCTGTATAACGGCGCTGGTCCAAGCCTGACGAACGACGTTCAGATGCTGCTGTCTCCTCCAATGGAGATCGACTTGACCAAGTACGCTGGCGGGACGGCTACTAGGGGCACTGAAAATATTGCTTCTGGCTTGCTGGAGCACCTCATCAAACGGGCGCTCCCACTGTCTTCGCTCCTCCCGCCTCCTCCTGCGGATTCTTTTGATTCCTTCGACTCTGACTTTGACTCCAAACGCGGGATACTCTCAGCAGGTTGTGTCATTTTGTCGTATTGCCATGTTGGTACCTTCTCTCGAGATGGTAGACTGACATCTGAAAGCTTCCGCCAATGCCTCTCGAATGCCCTGTTTGCGGTGCTCGACAAGCCGTCGAGCTACTCTTGTGGCGCCACTGCCAAGTCCCGCTCAGTCAACGTAGACAGAGACCTGGAGCTCTGGGCAACGCAAGAATGGGCTGTCCGAGCGATAAGTAGCGTCAGGAATTCCTTCAATTTCAACCTCTCATCTGGAATTCCAAGCCTGGTTGATGGTTCTGCGCCGGTCAAAAAGTATATTGGGAAGGCGCTCGATGCTCGTAGGGCGGACATGGTGTAGAGGGTCCGTGTCTGGAATTGGCGAGGCCCTCCCTGGTGAAGCTGGACCCTATCTGCATATTTTCAGTTTCATTGGGCTATCATGAGTCTCCCCATATGCCTTTTCTTCCTTTTTAGATTTTTCTAGATTATCTTTTAAATGCCACAAAATTGACTGTGGACATCTCGCCGTCAGATTATTTGAGTCAAGCTTTGTCAAGCGATTTGTGGACTTTTAATGGTGCTGTCCTTGGAGAGAAAGTTTCACGAGTTCTCAGAGGAGCCCCATTACGGGTGGTTGTCATCAAAGCTGCAGATCTGTGAGGGCTCATCACCACGATCCTCTCCGCTCGTAGGGCGCTTGTAGTGAGAAACGTGTGCCTACCATAGGCATTAAGGGAGAATCTCCCTGGTTACGCTGGACCCGGTGCGAATTATCTACAAGTTTCATTGATCTATCACGGGTCTGCCGAAACACCATCTTCTCGCTTTCGTTGTTGGATTAGTCTTTCGATCCCTGAATTCTACAGCAACTGATGATAAGATTTAACTGTGGAGAAATTTAAACGATTTCATTCGCATCACGAAACATGGAAGCGCGCCAAGATGTAAAGCTTCAGGATTCGAGATCATGAAGGTGGAAGCGCTAAGGGCTAAGGGAAGCGCCCAACTGATTAGATCAAAGGAGTGATTAGATTAGATTACTCGTTCAGTGATCATGCCACCTTGAACCCTTTCCCGAACCACCACGTTTAGCTGTCAATCGACCTAGCCAGCTCTCTCACATCTGCACCAACTTCTACCTCTTCTCCTCTCCAATAGACACGGCCAATCATTCATATTGGTGAAACCAATGGAAAAGGATCCGTCCCTGTCCTGGTCTCGATTCCGCTGAATGCTCACGGTCATCGACTCCACGACTCTCGATGGGCTGATTCAAGTCGCCCTACCTGGTCCACACAGTTGACTGTATACTCATACACCACCAACCTATCCTTTTGGCGTCATACGAGGCTAACAGGTGCGCCCTTCCCCGAGTATGTGGATAATCCAAGAATATGGAACCAAGCTGACATCCTATGAAGTCTTGACACTTACCACGCTCCAGCGTTTCGAAAAAGCCGCGCGGTGGATATCGTGGCCATGGAACTTGAGATGGGAGGAGGCCTGGGCTCTACGAACGTCATCGTTACCGAGTGCATCCTGGTCTCAGCTTTGGCCGCAGTCGGTTTGGACCAACAATGCTTCGCGGGGAACACCGTCGGTGCTATCAGGACTGAGAAGACAGCTATTTCTCATTGCAACAAGCCGTTTGTGGTGGGTACACGGAGCACAAGCAACGGGAAAGAATTGGCTCAGTCTGTGAAGAGGATGATGAAAGGGACCAGGGCCTAGTTTTGTGAAGTCTTGAGGTGGTCGAGAATTAGGACGGGTTTGTATTTCGAGATACGGGAGAATTACAACCACCGAAGGTACCACAATCCAGGTCTACATCCCGTCGTTTTCGTCAGTCCAATTCGTGGCCTTTTTCCCCTGCACGGCGCACATCAGCTCGACAATCTCCTCACCGCTGCTCTGGGAATCGCACAGGCCTCGTTGTCACTTGACAATTATCTCCTAGATTGACGGGGACTTATTCCATCGGGCTCTGTGGAGAAGGGTATAGAGAATGTAAAGCAGCGAGAATGGCTCAGCTTGCACGTATTCCGTATCGGGCAGAAGCATCCCCGTTCGTGGATACACGACCCTGGGTCTAGTCGGATGCTAAGGACCTACGTCGACTTCGTACTGTCTCCCTCGTCAACAAGTAGCAAGCGACTTCACATCACATACGTTCTCGCACTTTCCCACTCGTCGCCGAAGACACTGATCGATACTCTCGAGCCGCTTTTCGCCTCAACTTCCCTCCTCTTTCGATCTTGGTTGCGCTTCTGCCTTTGGCACCACCTTCCTTCAGGATGGGCATTCTTGATACAGCCTTGTTAGGTTGTTTTCAAGAAAAGTCGCTGGTGGTCATGGGCAAGTGCCTGGTGCCAGGTTGATGAGATCGGGGTTCCCTGTGAGATGGTGGCCAGCGGATTCGCCAATGCAGGCCTTAGAACCACACACGCGCACACACATGCACATATGTCACATCCGCGTCATCTCTGGAAATGCGATTGGGAGTTCGGATTCTCCTGCTTTATCTCTTTACTCCTACCACCATCATTGGATCTTCGAAATGACGCACCAAACGCGTCTCAACGTTGAAGATACTCCTGCAGAGCTCTGGTTCGAAATCGCTCATCATTTGGGGTCGAGGGATATTCTTTCTTTGAGTCACGTATGTCATTTATCCGCTACAGGCGTTCCTTATCTGATTCGGGCTCCCTGCTCAGGTTTGTCGAGCTCTTCATGTCCAGATTTCTCGAAAAGAGGTCTGGGAGGCCATTTTCCGCTCCATGTGTCGAGAACGAGCGCTTTTCATTCCTTCTTTTGGCGAAATCAATGAGATGAGCGTCCTCGAGCTCATACGAGCGGCGTTAGGTCCCCATCGATGGAGTCAAATACTCACTGCGCACCACCAGAGTACTGGGAAGCAAGGCGGCGATCCAGAAGCCAGTAGTCGGAGTGCCTTAACGCCATTGTCAAGTACCATCTTTCCTAGGCACGGCATCAGATTTCACCGCCAATTCCTGGTTCCAGGGGGAAGGTATCTGGTTGCTTATGGCTCAGCTGCACTCTACCTCTTTGATTTAGGTCAAGTCGGCCTCAAACCACTCGAACCTCCACTGATTGTTGCTCAAGAACGCCCCGAAGAGAGTGATGCCTCCAACACCGACTGTACGGGATTCGAGGTTATAGGTGCCGGCAGCGATGAAGCCCGGATAAGGGTTGGGCTTGCGTTTGCGGGTGGTGCCTCGCGGAATGAGTGCGTCTGACTCCTCAATCAACCTTTTCTATGCTCACATGGTGTGCTAGCCGAGTCGTGGTCTATGACATTGTTCCAAACGATCCGGGCGCAGCGTTCATCAAGATTTGCTCGCTCAGTTTCAGTCCAGCTCAAGGACATGACCCGACCCTGAGTTTGTGCGGGTTCCACATCCGACACAACTCTGTATATCTCGGGTATCGGCGAACGGGCGTAATCTGCGATTTCGTTCAGGGACGCTATTGTGACGTACCATTGCGTCTTCTGGACGAGGACAAGGGGCCTTTGGCGGTGCGTTGCGCTCGATTCAAGTCGTCACTCTGAGTTCCTGATCCCTTTTTCAATCCTAACAGGCGCTTTTCTCTGGCGATATCGTCGCTCATATATATCGTCACTCCGTTCTAGTATGGAGAGTCCCACCTAAGCACATACCCATTGGCGGCAGTGGCACGGTATCCATTCCAGAACGGGATTTCGTTCAACCAGATTTCATTCTCCCCCTTCCCCCGATCCCACTACATGACCCAGATACGACTGCCGTGCTCCATGTCTTCAATCCTTCTCCGTGGCTACAGAACCAACTTGTACAGATGGATTTCGACTTTTTTGCTCGTCTAACCTCGCCGGATGAAACCCCGGGGATTATTACGTCTCGCTATCGTATCAGCGGTGACGGACAGAAGGACGACATTCATCTCGACCACCAATGCGACCACATCTTCCCTGACCGTTATCTGTTCTTAACACCTCCACGCCTGAAGTTTTTGACCGAGTACACGCCTGGAACGATGCTGCCGCTAAAGACGAAGGATTTCTCCGTTGAATACGCCTACGTCGAACCTCCGAGCTGTCTTCCGGGAGAGGGTCATTCCGAGGATTCAAGTCAATTAAGGACGACGGTGATTCAGGCCGAGGATTACGAGATTCCGCGATTGGTACAGGACACGCTGTTGTGTGGAGCGTCTGGCCGATCCTGGTATTCGTCTGCGACCGGGGAGGGGGTCGTTATTCGGGTGGTTGATTATCACTCCTTTCGAAGTTCTTCTCTTCCACTCTAGCGTTTTTTTGTACTCTATAATCACGGCTTAACTCCCTGGTAATGACCATCTCCGACGTTGGCGACACGATGGTTACGTCATTGTTCCCTCCTGAGTCCTAGTTACTTACTTTCACTCCAACCTTTGGGTTATCGAATGGCAACGCGAGAAGGGCCAGGGGGTAGAGTCACCGATGACGTACCAGTAGAACCGTGGTTGGATATCGTCCGGCATCTGGAGCCTCAAGATGTTCTATCTTAAAATTGCGCTATTGATACCATCGGGCATCCTTCACACAACTTGGCCTCTCATATCAGGTATGCCGAGCTCTTCGTAGCCGGGTTTATTGAAGAGAGCTGTGGGAGCCCTTTTTTCACTCTGTCTGTCGTGAGCGAAAGCTCTTCACTCCCTCTTGAGTCTTATGGAAATATAGATCAGATGGGAGTGCTTGAGTTCATACGTAGCCTTAGGTCCAGAACACTGATGGAGGCGAATGCTCGCCACTCACTATACCGGTTTGGCTCAGCATAATGCATATCTCGACATACCAGACTGAATTCACCATCAAGCACCATCGTTCCGACGAGCAGAGTGCTTGGCCCGGCTCGTTTGGATCACCTTGTGATCCAAACAACGCGCGCCTCCCTTCCTCTCGATGGAATATACCTCCAGAGTCTCCACATTCCCTGTCATCTTTATCGGCGTCAGTAGGCCTAGACAATCGTTCTCGATTTCTGACGTCCTGGCGCACCCACCCTCCAGCGCCTTCGCATGACTAGTTGTCATGCCCTCAGCGCGGCACCGCTGGCGTATTAATTATTTTTTTTAGGTCGTCGAGCCTTTTCCCCCTTCGCCTCTCCTGGGGCAAACGGGCACATTTCCAATGTTTTGCGAACCTGAGGAAACCTATAGAGGACAACAGAACTGACGATGAAGATTCTAACACCCGTCATCTGTATATTGAACCTGCGCGCTTCATAACTTCCCACAACCACGACGGGCGCTGTTTTCAAACACGACCCGGAGCGGTGCTAATATACTTCACTCTGGAGCCCATTTGGTTGCGATGCCGACAGGACTTTTCTTGCCAATGATCAGCTTCTCCTATATCTCGTTTGTTCCTTTCTCACTTTGATACCTCAGTTAAATGGTTGGCGTGCCACCGATCTGCCGCCCACTCTCCTTCAATTTCGACACTCTTTTTCTCGCAGCGCTCGTTTTGTTTTTTGTTAACTCTGCATTCTGCGCCCATCCAACTGTTAGGGTTAATGTCCCAGACCAACCGCCCCAGAACGCGACGCACGCGATCGAAGAGAATTTCCTTGGGATTTCATTTGAGCTAAGCCCTTTCGATACGCTATGTGAATTTCCGTTGACTTCTGCCCAATTCACTGGCTTCATGACGTGGCGCGCGTAGACTGACATTGGTACATTGTATCCAGGGGGAACATCGTCCAAGCGCCTGCCTGCAGCGATGCAAAACTATCTTCACAATCTCATAGCCAGAATCCCTAGTAAACCCTTGCGAATTCGGATTGGGGGGAATGGAATGGACGGGTGCGTGGGTTTTCGTCCTTTCAGAAATGACTCCCTAATTCAATTGTAACAACTGCCCTCAGTTCGACCTATGTTCGAAAACTCAAACCCGTCCTCCGGATTCAAGACCCTTCCGCGTATTTCAATGATATCCCAGTCGACTTTGGTGCCGGCTTCTTTGAGCTCCTAAACGGCATGGCTGATAAAGTTGGTGCGATGCAGTTCGCAATAGGGCTAAGCATGCGAAATATCAAGGGAGATCTTGATGAGTCGCTGAAGAACGTCGTGGATCTTGCGAAAGACGCGAAGAAGATGTTGGGCGGAAGATTGGATTCGCTGTTCTTGGGCAACGTAAGCCTCGTCTCTTTCATTTATCGTAGGGCTTGTTCACTATTTCTTGTTCAGGAGCCAGACCTTTACACTGTAAACGGGAAACGATCATCTTATGATATTAATACCTACGTGAGTTTATTTATCCCTATGCTTATTCTAACTACAGCTACCTATCACTTGCCATCGTCTCCAGATCCCTGAAGTTGACCAAACCGTCGCAGCATTGACCAAGGCTGACGTACTGACATCAGGTGCCCCGTTACTCGGGGGCCCGACCGTATGTTGCTCATGGTACGTCGCTTAAATAAACCCTCGAAGATTATACTGATAAATGTGTGTAGGAGTCTTTTGGACGTTCTCAATGCCGGACTAGAGAAACACCCCTACAAATACTATACGTGCGTGGGCAGATTCCTTTGTGGTGTTCATAATTCATGAATTTAAATCGTCATTTTTCGCAGCCTTCAAAGATATCCTAATCACGCATGTGAAGGAGTCAATGAAAGAAACACGAACCTAACTTACTACCTTAGGCACGAAAACGGTTAGCACTTCGTCCCAAGCAGTCACAAAAGCACATCTTTCTAAATATCTCACATCAGTTGAGCCATACCTGAATTGGAACGCCCCGGGAATGGCTCGAGCAAAGTCTCTCGGCATGCCAGTTGTCTTCTCTGAATACAACTCCGTAGCATGTGGGGGCACGAACATATCTGCAACCGTATGTTTCTTATGTATGCCTTCTAGCTATATCTTCACTGACTCCTGGTAAATAGTTTGCAATGGCGCTGTGGTCCATCGACGTCGGCCTCAAAGCTGCATCCTTGGGATTTAGTGCCGCCTACATCCACACCCGCGAATTCGGTATTCAATACAATCTCTTCGACCCTCCTGCAGCCGATACATCACGGTCGATGGAATCTGGCTGGCGTACTGGGACGCCATACTATGCCACTTTATTCCTCGCCGAGGTCACCTCTCCTGAGGGCAACATCGTCGTAGACCTCAATCTCCACGATCCTCACCAGACTCCAAACGCAAATGCAAGTGCAACGGTAGCTGGTTACGCTATCTACTCAGCAAAAGACCGAGGCCGCCAAAAGCTCGTATTCATTAACTACTCCGACAGCGACTCACAACCGTTCAGGATCGGAGCCAATACTACCTACAAAGTCGAGTACCGAACGCTGACTGCTCAGAGTGCTCGAGAGACGAAGAACGTTACTTGGGGTGGGCAAACCGTTGGGGGCTATGGCAATTTGGTAGGTGAGCAAGCAGAGCCCAAAATGGAGTGGTGCAGGGATAGCTGCATAGTAAGCGTCCCCGGACCTGGCGCTGTTCTCGTCACTTTGGGAAATAGTGCTACTCTGTTCAAAGGAAATACGACGATTGCTGCCCCAGGGGAGTCAGGCGTTCGAACCAACCGGCAACATTGGCCTCTGGGCTTAATTTTCATGGCAGGCACCATCATGGTGTTGTTATCATAGTGTATAACGACCGAGTAGAAATCCACGATCAAATTGTCCGTACAGATCACAAAGACTTTATGGCCCGTTGACTACACTTCTTAGATTTCAGGAACATATTAGGCCATTGCCTCTGGTTCATCACCGGCTACTGTGTGTTCAATTGCGTCGCCCCTTCGATAGGAGCGATGGCGGTCCAGCGATCCTTGGCAAAGACTGAAAACAAAGTAAGGTTAAAGCCGAGTCCAGCGCCGACCTGTCTCGCGGTTCGAGAGGAAGTCCAGTCTCTACTTACATTCAAGGCCAACAGGCTTATCCGCGAAATACTTGAAGTTCCCAGTTTGGATAGCAGCGCCTTCGCCGAACGCAACTGAACGATGAGAGATAGCGCTACCGCAGTTTCCACAGAACACTCGCGTAACTAGTCATAGCAGTTAGTGTCGCTTTTACTGAAAGAGAGATTTCTTCTCACCAGTGTTGCCGCTCAGGGCCTTCACGCTATATTCCTTAGTGGGACCTTCAATCTTCGTGTCCTTGACAGGAGCCAGAACGTTGGTGCTGAACGCGCTCCCGGAGCTTTGCTTGCAGTCCCAGCAGTGGCAAAGAATTTGATCCTTGAAGCTATCACCGTTCTCGATGGTAATAGTGGTCTGTCCACAGAGACATTGACCTTGGATGGCGTTGGACATGTCGGCTGAGTTGAAAGGGCTTGCGAGAGTGGGGCGTTTAGCTGGTAGCAATGGTTGGGTTTCGGGCGAAGAGGTGGACTCTTTTTATGTACCCCTCAAGATGGAGCCCGAGTCTGAGCATACGTCGAGACCGATCTGTCGGATGCTTAGAATGACTACAGATCGTAGTCAATGACAGCGGACATCTTTACAGCAAAACCTGCTGACATTACTAGTCGCTGCTTGTTCTACCAAATCGAAGTATGGGCAGTTCTCACCTGGAAAGGCACATGATAAGACGGTGACACTAACTCCGAGCTTGGGGTGCTGTTCTAGTAATGGAATTGTAAGCCAAGGGCGTAATTGTGCGGCTCTAGTGCTTATGACAGATGAAAGCGGGGCGCTCGGAGGTCGCTCGTCGTACGATGGCTTATCATTTGCGAACGTTGCTGACTTCTACATGTCTCCAGCAGAGCCCATAAAACGGAAATAGTATGGTCACTGGATGCCCGAACCAGCCATTATATCACCTTTTCCCTAATTTTGTGGGGGTTGAAGCAAAAACAAGCGGAACACTCTTACTTGTGTAGAGGCAGGTGAAATCCATATTCCCCTGGAAGAAGCTTTGACGCTCAATCGCCGATCATTGGGGACAACACACCTTCCCGCTTCACACACGGGGCGACATCTTACCCTTATCTTGCATTGATATTATTCAGATAAGCTGAGTGTTGATTCTAATTCACCGCTCATACAGGCGGTGTATAGCTGACGGGAAGGCATGAGGCTGTCGCCGAGGTGCCCTTGATCCTCGTTGCTGTTTCAGACAATGCCCTTCAAAGTTGATTTTCTTGAGCAAAATGTAATCGAAAGACGGCATTGGTGTACTAGGCCCGGAAAAGACCAAGTCGCTTCGCAGTACGGGATGCTAAGGGAAGTATCGAACGCCTAGAATATAACGGAATGTCAATATATTATCAGATGGTCGAGCCGAGGTAAGGGAAGGAAGGAAGACATACAGAAACACCACCCGTGTGCTCCTTGGATTACATACCGACAATGCGCCGATCATATCTTTCGGGTAAGGGGCGAGTAGATAGTAGAAGAAAGGGGCAGACGTCAGCGCTGATTCAGGTGGGTCCGATTCAGTTAGTCTATCACTCACAGATTTGTCCTAGTTTCCAGAAAAATCAACGAGATGGATTTTTCGAAAATTGTCTTCGTGAGGTCCGTCACAGATGTAGATCATACGCCCGGTCAAGGGACACACAGAGTATCCGGTGGTCACTTCATGCATGGGTGCCTTCAATGAGATGTGGTGCCACTCCGAATCGCATCGGGCCACCACAGGAGAGATAAGCAACTTGAAGTACTTGTCAGGATGGTAAAGGGCGGTACTGAATGACGGATAGGTTTCAAATAATGTGTGGACCGGATTTTCAGTCTCGTGGAAGGGGCCCGGGAGAGAGATGATGCGTTGGGAGAGGTAGGTGATATCGAGTTCATCGGCAGCTCTTGGACTGAGTATATAACGATTAACTGCGTAGTCTCGACTTGAGTCGTCAGTTTTAGCGATGACCTCGTAGCAAAACTCTGAGTCGGTATCGAGGGGAGAGATTGGCAGCGAATTGAGGGCAAAGAGATACGGTGCACATTCTCGCTGATTATAGTCATGATAGTCGATGGCGAAGTCGGGCTGGACCTCCTTTGCAACCAATGCATTAGTACTTCGCTCAGCCTTGAAATCGCGAAGATCCCATGCGAGGATTCCTTCGCTGGTGAATCCCAGCAAGCAGTCACCAGCAATGACAAGCTGGAAGGATGGGTCAGATATCGAGACAGCAGAAACGGGTGTGACACTGACACTACGCCGTGCTAGTTTCGTCTCCAACAATGACCAGAAGACGAACTGCCCGCTAGAGAAATTCCAGATAACAACTCTGTTTGGCTCGTCCTCGGTCCTAAATTGGTGAAGGAGAGCGTAGTGCTCCGTGACGGTTACGCGATGTGCGCGTGGAACCATGACACTAACTTGCAGTTCCCCTTTCAGCCGGATAGACGTGTCTTTAGGTAATGGACCTATTTCGTACACCCTACATCTGTGAGTTCGTTAGGGTTATGTGCTCACATTGCAAGCAGACATTTGCAAACCTTTTGGCCCCAAATTCGTCCCGCACCAGAGCCGCGAATAATAGCTGGTCTCCTTGTGACTTCGGGAAGGATAAGCGGTCAACTACGGATCTATTCTCCATACGGACTGTGTCCACAACTTGGGGGCTACGATTCGCCGAGCAGTATGAGTCGCGCGCTTCCAGGTCCCAAAGTGTAATAGAAGCATCGGTGTGAGCCAGGACGTAGCGACCTCCAGGAATAATGTGAAGTTGCCGGAAATGTTCGGCGATGATTGATTGAGAATGCCACCCAAGAGTCCGCTCTGTATATGGGAGTGGACTCGAAGCGAGACCCGCACAGGGATAAGTCTTTCTACGCAAGAGAGTAGGGCCAAGAACCGCTCGCTGAAGATCAGTCACACTCATCGATTCGATGGGGTATGAAGGTTCGAAAGCATGCTCTCTTTCGCACATTAGGTGAAGGGCATGCAGCCACAGATGACGCTCTTGTACGGCTATGTGGAAATTTTTACACGTCTTGTTCTCGTCAGATGCCGTCCTTTCGTACTGGATACTGGAATGCCACCTACCTGACCGACAGAAAACAGCTCGATTGGTTCGAGTTCGAGGAACACAAGGTGGTGTATCTCTCCGGGAAGAGACAGTATACCCGAGTCAGTTGTTCGAAAAGCCGAGGGTACCATTCCACTGTGGCTTGTACTGGCAGATTTGTACTGGGAGAGGTGGAGGTCAAGGACAGAGTTCTGGTGGCAACTCGATCATCGCGCATCGCATGATTGGCGCGTCGTTTATCATGGTGGGACCGTGCGAATTGGACCGTGCGTGCCGTCGTGCCGGTCTCGGTAGCCACCCGCCCCACAGGAGGCCTTTGATCGTGCTCAAGATCGCAAGTCGACGATGACAATGATGCATTGCAATATGGTGGCAGTAATTCGACAATGGTTAGATCTATTAATCTAATTCTAAATATGCAATGAGGAAGAAAGTTGTGAAGAAAAGTGGCTAAGATATGCAATACGACACGAGTACGCGAGTCCATGGCATCAAAGACGTGCATAGAAATGGAATGGAAGTTCGTCAAGTGAATGAAAGTGAGTTCATGGAGGTATTAATTGAATCTAAAGTTTGCCTTCCTTTGATAATGATAAAACAAAAAAGTCTAATTCTTCTTTCCGCGCTTGAACGATGGCAACAGACTACCGGTCCTAATCCTGAACATGTAGGTCAGGAAGAAAATGAGGACAACCTATAAAACAGTCATTGTCAGCCTCGTCGTCCAAGCCAATTGGGAAGGCGAACATGATGGTACTCACATTAAAGGCACAGAACGCGAACATCAACCCAACATTCCTCCATCGGTGGCTGTAGAAAATATTGAAGTTGCCCTCCAAAAACTGATCCGTCGTCCTCGTACTGCAGAACTGACACGCGGAGGTTGCGTCAGGGTTCGCCAAGTAGCCTCCAGCATACGACATGAACGGATTCAGATACTCTCCGCACGTCAAACCGGTCGGGGGAGTGACAGGGACAAACTCGATGGGCGAACAGTTGATCTGCTGGCGACCAATTGCTTGGCCCAAGAGACCTTCAATGAGGTAGGTGTAGGGGGATAAACGGTACATCCATTGCCACCAGCCGAGTTCCCGGAAAGGTTGAAGGACACCGTTGCTGGATAAACAAAACAGAGTCAGCTTCTAGTTTACGATCCATAAAAGCAGGGGATGACGACGTACAAAGTAATGACGAAGGAGAAGAGGAACGAGAAGAGCAGAGCTCCAATCTCGGCACTTGGTGTCATTGATACGGTGGCCTATACAAAAACAGATCAGGCCGGATTCTTGGCGAAGATAAAGGAGGCCTACCTGGCCAATCGAGGTGTAATATGCGGGGAACAGGACGCCGAGCATCAGATAGGTATATCCCGCGCGATCGTTGGGGAACCCGACAGTCCAGAACCAGCACAAGAACATCAACGTCGACCCTAGAATATTCCAAGGGATCTCGATGAGCAGTTGAGCGGTCAACAACGCAGTCCAGCTATACATCCGACTAGGGCGTTCCCTAATCTCGTAGATATTCCGGGTCTTCACGAAGGGCATCATCAGCTGACTGGCTGAAGGTACACTGATAATCGTGACCATGAAGATTGCCTAAATGTGCCAAGTTAGTATCGATGAAGGTGAAAGAACGAAAAGAAAAACAGTAAGAAAGAACTCACGAAAAGCTTATTTTGCGTCCCCTGCTGCGTATCCTTGGACTTATAGAACGTGAATCCGACAAAGAGACCCGCCACAATATTCAGAGCAATCTTCGCAATGAGGTACGTCGGATCTCTCCAATATGACTGCGCCTCTCGGATGAGGAGCTCCTTGACCTGATAGAGCCACGGTGTAGCAAACTCGCTATGCAAATCGGCAGTAACAGCAGGCCGGTTCCGTCCTTCAGCATAGAAGCCATCGATCTCGTCTTGGGTACGCGCAGCTTCGGAGGATCCTCGCCATATGGCGTCCCAGTCCTGAGCGGAAGTTGCAGTGGCCCCGGCTCCGATGACATCCAGCATGTACTCGGCACTAGAGCCCCGGCGGAACAAACATGGTCAGCATCGATGGACGATGATGGCGGTAGAGGAAGCAAACTCACGGATTCTCAGAGGGATCACACCTCCTCGCACCATTCCTCTCGAAGTAATTGATCATGGTCGTAGCATTGTCACCCAAATCGCCGAAATAGACCGTCTTGCCACCCTTCTTGAGCAAAAGCATACGGTCGAAAACCTGGAAGAGCTCCGCGGACGGTTGGTGGATACTATATATCCCATCAGCCCTGAACGAAAGACGACACTTAAACTGGAGGTGGGGACGTACGTGCACAAAATAGCCTGACCCTGATCGGCCAGACTCCTCAAGAACGAAACGATAGCCCAAGCGCTTTGAGAGTCGAGACCGGAGGTGGGTTCGTCGAGGAAAAGGAGGAGCTTGGGCTACACAGATAAATAGACACACGACCATCAGTTGTTGAAGCAGTATACCCAAGCAGAAAACTGACCTTGGCAGCGAGCTCAACAGCAATAGTGGTCCTCTTCCTATGCTCAACGCTCAACGAGCCAACAGCGGCATCCGCATATTCTTCTAAACCGCAAATCTGAAGACATTTCTCGACGCTGAAGGACGAGTACAAATTTTCAGTCACGCGACACGAAGAGGAAAGGAAGGCAACGTACTATGCTTCCTTCTCAGCGAGTGGGACCGAAGGTGGTTGACGAAGCTTGGCAGAGAATAAAAGGGCCTCACGAACAGTCGACGCGGGAACATGGGTATCCATCTGTTGGACATAACCACTGTATCAAACATCGTCAGCGACAGATCAAGAGGGGATAAAACGAGGGCTGTATGACGCGAAGCAAAGATACTCACGTCTGACTCTGGAAATCCGCCGGAAGCGCCTGCCCATTTACAAGCATATCACCCGAAACAGTGCCCGTATACACCCTCTTCGCAAGGACGTTCAACAAAGTCGTCTTCCCTGCCCCACTCTCACCCATCAGCGCAGTCAGCTTGCCAGGCGCAACAAATCCAGACACGTCTGAGAGCAAGACCCTATCGTCTTCGCCCTTGATCGGTACGCTGTATCGCGCGTTTCGCCAAGTGAAAACGTCAGGATTAACTGGTGGCTGTCCGTTCGATGAGGCCGCTGTGTTGTCGATCGAAGTCTTTGGTTTGTTGGGGGAGATGAGGTCAGACACGGATCCAGATGCGCCTTTCTCCACGTCGCCGGTACCGGGAGCAGAGGAGGAAGAAACCTTCTTGTTCTTCTTAGCGCCACGCTTGAACAGAACTCCGGAGGTGTTGACAGAGGTCGAGGTGTTATATTCCGCGAAGAGGAGCATGAAGAAGGTGAAGCCCACGCCGAACGCGATAATAATGCCGAGATTCTGTACGAGCAGTTCAGAAAGCAAGAAAAAAGGAAGAAGGAGAAGCGACTTACCCTCCAAGTATGCGACCACTCGAACTGGAAACTCAACCTGGCAAATATCGATCCATCCACAAAGTCCTCGCCCGGCTGAGCACCAACAACCGCACAAACTTGGTTCGCAAGCGTAATGTTCTCGTATCCAGGTCCTTGAGGTACAAGCGCATCGCATTTGCCTTTGAGAGTCCGGAATTCGTTGGTAAGGACCGCTTCAAAGCCGTAGGCGAGAGGCTGGAAGAAAAACCGAAGGACATGTCAGCCCGTCACAAAAAAAGAACAATGATTCGAAGGCGAGAGAAGGAGACAAAGACGCACGTTGATGTAAGTAATCCACCTCAACGCTCCAATCATGGTCGGCTTGGGAATATTGTATCCGGTATAAATCGACAAAGCCAAGATCGAGATACCCGCGACCGTCTGAGCCGTAGCTTCATTCTTGAACGCAGCAGCGATAGCTCGGAACCACGACTTCATCGCAAGGGACATGACGGTGGCGAATAGGTAGAACGTGCTGTGAATCAAGATAGTCAAAATGGTGATCAGCAAGATGATATGGGCGATCGATCGGGAAGAACGCGACGCACAAGAATTGGCTAGCAGAGCGTTGAAGTCCGACCATGAAGTATAGGATGATGCTGAAGAAAGTCATGATAACCAGGGTAACGGGCACATCCACGAGGGTATGTGCGAGAGATTCGACAAATGGATGATACAGGGCTGCTTTCTCGTGTCGGACGACGATCGGTCGTTGAGAGTAGAGGGCGGGAATTTCGGACATCGTGGCGAGAGCGGAGAAGAGGAGTGCACTGAATGCCAACAAGATTAATAACGAGGAATATGAAGAAGGTTCAGTCGCGGATGGAATACGTACAAGAAGAGCACACCACCACGCGAGAAGTACGCCGAAGTAGATGGAGACATGTTGAGGAAGACCGTGCCGATGATAATGGCTTGGAAAATATACGAGCTGTATCAAGCATCAGCCTCAGACAGCAGGTAAGGTCCGAAAGAAGAGCGACTCACAAAAGGTTCATGCCAGTAGCCAACGAGTCACCCGTCAAAATCTGAACCTTCCTCCTCATAACCGTTGCGACTTGTTGCGGGATCGTAAGCATGTAAGGGCTGTATAGTCGATCGATCGTCAGTAAGTATTCGTCCTATCCAAACCTCAGACGTGAGATAAAAGGAAAACACTCACTTTCTCTTGCCACTCCTCTTCGCAAACTCGGCCCTCGCACTGCTAACATATGCGTCCTTCTTCTCACTGCTCCCAGCAAACTCCCGGATGTAGCTATCCACCTCCTCGCTATTCTCCCTCCCGGCTTTACTCTGCTTGAAGTACTTGGCGAACTCCTCTGCGGAACGCGGCTGGGTGGTGACACCAGCACGTGGGATACGCGCAGCGGCGTCGGTAACGGCGACGAGGAAGTCGGGGGTGGTCTGTCGATTGGCAGGTTCGTATCCCATCTCTTGGAAGTACGCCTTCGCCGTGTCCGCCGGACCGAAGTAAGCCATCCTCCCTTCGTAGATCACGCAAACCTTGTCGAAGTGCTTGTACAGCTGCTCGCCGGCTTGGTAGATCGAGACGACGGTGGAGAGGCGCATGGTGTCGGTGGCGATTCGAAGGGCTTGGACGAACTCGAGGGCGGTAGATGCGTCGAGGCCACGGGTAGAGCTGTAAAGGAGAGCCAGTCGTTCAGCGGATAATCGAAAACAACAACGGAAGAACAACTCACTTGTCCCAACACCCGATGCAAGCCCTCGTAGCCAGCGCTTCCGCAATACTGACCCTCTTCTTCTCTCCTCCACTCACACCCCGAACGGCGGCATCACCGACAGGCGTCTTCCTCGCATGCCTCAACCCAAACACCGTGGTCAAAACCGTGGTGAGGGACTCCTGGAACTGCTCCCTGGAATACTCGGCACGTGTACGAGGTGTCCTGGTGCGCGCAGCGAACTGAATCGTCTGCTCAACAGTAAGAGTCGGGAAATGCACATCATCCTCAGGGCAATATTGGACATCTCCCCTGAAGTGTTTGGCGATGTCCGAGGGGGTAATAGAGTCGTAGTGTCTAGAGCCGGTAACGGAGTGGTATTCAGACGTGTGGTTGGCCATGGTCTTGAGCAGTGTGCTGCACCCTGCTCCTGGGCTTCCGAGGACGACTGGGAGATAGCCCAAGTAAGAAGGCGATAAGACTTAAAAGGAAGATGGGTTAGACTCACGTAACATTTCTCCGGGTTTGACGACACCCTCGAAATCCACCAAGATATCTTTCAAAGGCGGGTGACGAGCGGTCTTGATTTCTTCGATGATAGAAAAGGGGTTTAGTACTGAACCCAGGGTGGGTTGGTACGACGCGCTAGAGCCGATACCCGTGACGTTGAGATCGCGGAACGCGACACCTAATTCACGAGGCTTGATTTCCGCTTGGTCGCGTCTGATAAGGAATACTCAGTTCGTGGTTCGGAGCAACAACTCTTCCGAGTCAAAAACATACCTTCGAATTATAGTCCTAATCATCTTCTCCAAATCAAACGCGCCTTCGGAAGGGACAGGGAGAGTAGAATCGGAGTGTATACTCCCCTGCTCCAAATCCTTGGACTTTTCCGCGTCCAAGTCGCCCTTCATACTCTTCCTGTCACGCGTCAAAGTCCGTTTGAGCTCGTTGACGCCCTCGGGGTCGAAAAAGTCCATAGAGACATGAGAGGCGGTCGACAGGCGTCGCGTCCGTCCATGAGGATGAGACTGAGGAGGGTGAGGCGATGAGTGGTGTTGGTGGTGATGTGACTCGGGATGGGTGGTAGAGACGTTGTTGAGGGTGGGGTCAGAGGGTTGGCGAGAGACGGCCCCAGAAGAAGGTACAGTCTCCTCTCTGATATCGCTCAGAGGATAGGTTTCGGCCTCCATTGTTGGCAGGAGGAGGAGGAGGGGTAGGGAGACGATGAGCGGTACATAGTTCAGAGGGTCCAG
Organism: Candolleomyces aberdarensis; assembly: GCA_004126415.1. Taxonomy (NCBI): domain Eukaryota; kingdom Fungi; phylum Basidiomycota; class Agaricomycetes; order Agaricales; family Psathyrellaceae; genus Candolleomyces; species Candolleomyces aberdarensis. The sequence continues at coordinate 27,957 of SDEE01000258.1, forward strand.
ACATAATATAGGAAAATGGACCGAATCCCCTTCTTTCCATCCATCCAGCAGTCCCGCCGGGAAATTGATATCGCATAAGATGCCTGTGGTAACGCGTTCCTGTTCCGAACTCCCCATTTAGAAAGCATCCATGCTGCCCGGTTAACTTGCATCCTCCGACCCAATCAAAGTACAGTCACTGCGATAATCGCAAAACGATAAACGTGAGCCGGAAAAAGCGTAGAAGCTGGATCCCCCAAACCCTTTTACCCTGGCTTTTGCTTCGCTCGATGGCTAGGATCGTTACAACGGCCACAATGGCCAGTGCCTTGCACAGTCATCGTGCTATCGTGCGTTGGTGGCGACAACAAACCGAAAACCGCCTGCAACCTTCAAAAAACGAGCAGTTTACGTCACTCTCATCCGTACTCGATCACTGATTGGCCAGCAACCGGTAAAGCGCCCAGGGTAACTGGAAATCAGTTTTTAGTCATGACTCATCCCAAACTCGTAAGCGGATACACCTCAATCCGCTTATGCAAGCCTATGTGTACTGCTGTGTAGTAGTCGTTGTCTTCACGTTTTCTTTGTCTTTCCGATCGTTTCAATTTCAATTCATCCGAGTTCATCCGGCACCTCCACCGTATGTATGCCAAGAGTGTTGCGCATTGTGCCGGCGAACTTCGTCACCCTTTCTTAGCCTGGCTTAGCTACTTTCATCAGGGGCCTCGATTCCGGAGTGACTGCGCAATGGGTTTATTGTGCTGCGTACATATCAGCAACTTTAGTTGAGCATCCGTGCTCAAGGATGACGCAAACGATCGTTGCTGGTTGTATGAACGAGACGATCGAGTGTCCTTGTTGCGTGATTGTTCATTGGATATGTACCATCGGAACAGTCAGCGCGTGAGCTGCCGCGTCGATTACGCTTCCTCGGCGGTTGCTGTGTTTCAGGCACCTTAGAGGCTTCTAATTGCTATGATCAATGATCGGTCCGACTCTCACAAAGCCGGAGGACTTATAGCTCTAGCACAGCACATAAACCGAGAGTTGAATGCATGGTATGTCAGGCGTAGAATCCGAGTCATCAATGTATCCTGATGGTATACGTACATATGTCATTCCGCAGTCAACTTTGTGGTGGCGTCGGGGAAGCATGTAAGGCTCAACTCCTATTCTCGCCTGAAGACGGGTCACACCTCCAGATTCGCGCCGGAAAAGGCGGAGTCAGGGCAAACGCCATCTTCAACTTTTCTTCCAGGACTACTATGGGAACCGCGAGAGATCAATGGAGACCACGGGGACCTTCATCAGCTCCTCCTTACTCTTAACCAGCTGCATAATATCATCTCACCTATATGATCAGAACTCTACGTTGAAACAAGTAAGATGATAAGATGATAATTATCTTGTACATGGGTCTCTCACAAAGGGGGCCTAGCCGTCCTTGCACGAACTCCAAGGATCTCGCAGCCGTTTGAACCTTCGTGCAACGAGAACTCAAGCAAGTTGTATCGATTTTAAACAGTGATGGTCCGGAATGATTTAGAAATTTGCTTGGGAGCTCCAAGTGTTCAAGGGGAGAAGACAAGTTGTATGACATCCTAGGCGTCTAAACTTTCATTATCAATCTAAGTGTATGAATTCCCAGAGTCTGCTCATTACCATACCTTGGGATTGGGAAGTTGTCTCAACGCTTCAACCTCCGCATTGCTTTCCCTTTTCTGGCTACCGTTGTACATTTTACTCGGAGCATTTGGTATAACGGCCAAAACTCAACGGGTAATGCTTGGGTTGACCAGGTCTCGGCGGCGCATTTCCGAACGAGAACTCATCAAATAGAGCTGCAGCCGAACTGACGCCAACCGGCGTGCAAATTTTTGGCTAGGAGACAGGTACCCAAGTCGAAATGGCTCAGGATCACATTCGTCAGAATTTGACTTGGGGATGGGGAGCGAGAATGGATAGCAGGTGACAAAACCTCGACCAGACAGGGTTGGAATAGGTACTAGCAGCGCTGAGCTTTAAATTGGGTCGTGCAGTACGGGGAAAGCATGCGAGCAGTTTTGCCTTGACCGTCTAAAAAAGTCTGTAAGGTGACACCTCGGCTTGATTAGGTTCTCGTGATACATTCCATCTCAGCACGAACTCGAAGGGCTTTTGCAACCCCTTATGCTCTCAGGCAGTGAGAACACAAACAAGTTATGTAGATAGTCCTGCTCCGGAATGACCGAGAATTTTGCCTTCAAGGAAGTGTAAAAGCAAACACACTTGTACGACATGCCGTCGAGAATTTCATCTCTATCTATCTATTCACCTATCTAGGTATAAATTTTCTAAGGGCGGAGTTTAAGATTGTGTGTACTTTGGAGCTGAAATTGTTTCAGCAAGCTGAATATGTCTCCCATTAGCTTCACTCGGAGAAACATCGTTCGAGGTTCCTTTTAGTCCCCTTCCTGGATGAACGCTGGTGCATTCAATTCATACAATGGGACATAGATCAGATTTTTCATCAGACTTTGACCTCGATTAATGAAAGATTAAAACTATATGCGAGAAGACAATCAGCGCCCGCTCTACAATAGGTACTGGAAAGTCCGCTCAATGCGCGCGGTCGCCTTGCCAAGCGTCTAATGAAGCTGTAAATTTACATACATTATTAAGACATTTCAGGAAGAATTATCACAGACTCTGGGCTATCTTCATGACGAATTAAACAAGACCAAACCATTCTTGGTTAGAAGTATATAACTTCTATCCACACTCCTTCGTTTCTTGGTTTGTCATTCAGTGCCGCAGATTGAACCTCCCGCGACGAGTCTTCGTGACCAGTATCTTTGTTCTTCCAATTCTTTTACTACCTACCCCACCGCTGGCCCTAGTCCCTCCTCTTACACACGCTTTCGCTCAAGCGCCAAATTGACATCGACTCGACATGAACGTAATTAAAGCTGCTTCAGCAGTGTTGGCTGCTCAAATCACCACACTCATCGTCGGCGGGATTCAAGAGGCTGTAGCGTTGCCCATCGCGCAGCCTGGTAGCATTCAGCATCTTGAAGGGAGGCCGTGCAATTTTATATGCAAGTGAGCCTCTATGAAACGAGTAGGTTCCTTCCTTCATCTATTGGCAAGCTTTAAGTGCCAATGGAACAGATATGATATACTGATTTGGGCTCCCCGCCAGCTTTAGGAACGACTGGTAGCTTGTAGCTCGAATGCGTATTCAATACAAGCATTTCGCCCAATTTCCTTGCCCCGACTTTTCCTTTCTTTTCGTTGTAATTCAAACCGGTCTTTCCTGGTTTTACAATTACATTGGTTTTTCTTGTGAATGTCTGTCTTCAACTATTTGTACCATTAGTACGAGGTTGCATCGCCTCCGCTCTGTATTGTCAGGGAGACCCGAATTGTTGAATTAATAAAGCACTATTTACGTCGACCCACTCATGCAAACCTCGACTGTCCTGCGCCAGAGCTTTGTATCTGATTCCAACATTTCAGAATGGCAGCGGGCTCGGCGAGTCAGTGCTAGCAGGTCTCCACAGTGCGTTACCATGATAAACTAACCAACTCTCATTCCTATCAGTCCACCTAACAAGTTGTGAACCTTCAATTGCAAGTGGAGATTGGCGATGACCTCATGATTGACACTGTGGCGGCGAGCAACCCCAGGGCGGAGTTCACCCACTGGAGACTATACTCGAAAGCTACTCAGGGGCACTGATAAGATAAGGTTTCTCAGACTGAGGAAGCAGAACCGCCGTGTTGTATTATCGGTGATTTGCGCTGCTTCCACAAGGGTTCGAATTCGAATGAGGGTGGTGATTTATGCATTGAGGTAGTTCCGCCGTGGATGTGCCAGTCAACTATGCCATAATCACTCCATCGAGTTCTCCACTGCCAGGTTTGGTTGGTTTCAACCACTGTGCTGTCTGCCAGTGCTGCCACGATCCAGATTGAACTTGGCATGCCAACATCACCACCGACCTCATCAACTTCGAGTAGCAGCGCTGGCAAGAGCCCTCCTACATCTCGCCAGCCCGTCTTCCCGATTGCTTTTCGAAAAGCCCACAGCGCTAGCTCAGAGGAGACGGTAGTGGAACCGGAGGACGAGAACGGGCAGCCAGTGCAAGCACTTCTAGGAAAGGCATCAAATTCCCACAAGCCAGGCAGGCGGTCTGTCGTTGTTCTCCCTGCCCCGGCTGCGTCGTCACCACCACGCAGCCGCAGTCATCTCGTGTTCATCACTAGCAGCAGCAATAGCGAGTCTGCTCTCGACGAAGAAGACGACGGGGAGCACGAACAAGAGTACAACGACGATACCGGACCAGAAAGGGAGCAGCAAGAACCCGAACGACGACAACAGCACCGCTTGGCTATTCCTCACTCTATCTTCCGCCGTCTGTCGACTACATCCCATATGTCGCTGCCAAGGTCCAACTACGACCCTCGAAGGGTTTGCTTGAACCCTTTCCCCGAATTCACGCTCGGGAAGCATAAGAGGACGATTGGTGTTTATGTTGCAGGGGCTTTGGTGAGTCGACCGCAGTCTCATTCATACGAATCCATATGCATCCCATTCTAACCTCATCTTACCCTCTTTTCAAATGGAAATAGTTTGCTATAGCCAACTGGGCGTTCCTCGACGCCGCCATCCTATCCGCACATGCCAAATCGCCCTGGGGCCAGCCCGGAACCGACGACCCACCGGTCCATGTCACCTTCGTGGACTGGATCCCCGGAATCTGCTCCCTCCTAGGATACTTTGTGATCAATATGATTGATAAAGACAGGATCAGGGGAGACGAAGGGTTCGGCGACTCGAGGGCTGTGTGGAGGGCGAGATTGTTCCTGTTTATCGGGTTTGCGCTCATGGCTGGAGGGTTGGCTGGGAGTGTGGTGTGTTCCTTTCTCTCTCGTTCGTTTAGGCTGTTTTCTCATTGACACCGCCCCCCTCTCACAGACCGTCCTCGTCCTCAAATATATCCTCGGCTCCTACCCCGAACAGTTCACCTACTACGGCTATGCCAATGTTTCTCAGAGCGTCGCTATGATGCTTTCTGCTGTCGTCCTCTGGATCGCGCAGAATACGAGTAGCGAGTACGAGTATAACCTCACGCTCTAATCATGACTTCCTTTCTCGTCCCTACGTTGCATGCATGGATGGACTCTTTCTCCGCCGCTTCTGTCGTCCGACTTCGATGTGGGTTGGACTGGACTGTATAAATAATGTTCCGGCCTACTGTATTTTGCTGTATGTTATGCTTGATGTGTATTCATCCATTCATCCATCCCCCTTTTCACGCTCTGGTTTTGCGCTGTCCGAGTCTCCCTTCCCAGCGACTCAACATCTCACCCTGCCTTCCTTGAAGACAGAGACCCACCTGACTGACGTATCCTGTCATTCTCCTCCACCGGTTCAGTCCTTTTCGGGCTCGTACTGACTGTGCCTGGTTACATCCTTTTAGCTCTCCTGGTTGCCAGTGGGCTGGTACGCAAGAGGCATCCAGACACGGACAGGTGAGTCCCCATCTTCTCCGAGTCGGGGCTCTAGTCTATCTGACATGGCAAACATCGGCAGGTCCTGGTCATCGCAAAAATTATGTGGGGATCGATGGCTACCGACTGAACCTCAGCCGCACTGGCCCCAGCTCCCCGCGATACTCTCATGTCCATCACATCGACTTCGGGATTCCATTATCAAATTCATATCCTTGTTCCCCCACTTCGGCCTTTCTTTCGTTCGGCATCTTGAAGCTTGAAGGCTGGTGGGAAGCCCGAGATGGGTACCACGACCTGGTAGTCCCCAGGCCTCTTAATCGTCGCTTTCGAACAGTCATATGAACGCCCCCGTCTGTCAATGGGTAAAGGTTTTTCTTCATTGAGGAAATCAGCCTGGAGTTTGCCTGGGATTCTAGAGCGTTGGGTACCTAGATCGGTAAACGGATGGTTGGTTGGATGGGTGGTCGACTGACGATCTTTCATTCCACTGGTGGTCCGTACCTCCTCGGAGTCTGGCTTCAACTACTTGACATTGAACACTGGATGTCCCTCTCGCAGTGTTGACTGGTAGGCGCTGAATGTGCTTTGAATAACCTGACGTATTGGCAACGCTCACCCACGTTCATGCCAAACAGACAGCCAGCTAGTCAGACAGAGAGAGATTTCAATCACCTTCCTTCTAGCTTTTCTGACTGATCGATTTCTAGGCCCAGTGACACCTTGGCCTGTCCACGAACGTCAATTCTCCTCGATTATCGGGCTACCCGGACGGACCCTGTTGACAGTCGGCCATCGGGAAATAGTCAAATGTGGGGAAGGGGTACGTACCCTCGGGGTGCGTATAAATGCCTCGGTGCATAGTGTGGGGGGTGATTGTGACCTTCCTTCCTTCTCGTTCAAGGATTGGTTTTGGTTGCATTGCTACCTTCGCACCCTCGTTTTTGCGAGCACTGAGCATAATTACCATGCGTGGTCTAACTCTCGGATCGTTGGCGCTATTTGCGTGTCTGGTGAGTTTCTCCTTCGCCCTCCGGATCCAATTCGCGTTAATGTTTTGCTGATACTTCGTATGTTCTGTACAGGTGTCTGCTAGCCCCACGACGTTGGAGGCCCGACAGTCGCCCAGTATCAAGCAGACTGTGGGGACGTGGACAGCTAAGGGTTGTTTTAGGTATGTCTCCTTCATTGGTTGGCTCGTCCTTCCTTCTTCGCACTTTATCCTTTTCATCCGGTTTCTGTTCCGTTTTACCCTCACGCTCTCGCACCTTCTCTTCCTAACGCAATCATCTGCTCCTTTATCCAGGGATTTTGGCCCTCGAATCTTAACATTCAGATTCGACGTCCCAGAGGGAAACACAGCCGAAAGGTGCACGGCGCTGTGTAAGAGCAAGGGGTACGGAATAGCCGGGCTGGAATACGGCAGCGAATGTTGTAAGTATCATACCCCATCTCCTGTTTTTTATTCCCCCTCCTCTCACTGAACTAATTTCTTCATCACCTCCGTTTCTCAGGGTGCGACAACTACATGCCCTACGGCCCACCCACACCTTCATCCGAATGCTCCTTCCCCTGCCCAGGGGACGCCACAGAGTTATGCGGTGCAGGGAACAGGATGGTCGTATACACCGACACACAGGGTACGCCTCCCAGCCCCTCTACATGCATCACCTGGAGGGATGGGTGGAGTTGGGGGAACGGTGTTTTGGAAGCAGTTAACAAAGCCAATACCGGGGGAGCAAAGACGAGGCTGTATGCGGTTCCTACTAATCCGTTTACGGATCCGGTATATTATACTATAATTTCGGTGGGTATTTTTTCCGAGCCTCTGATCCCTCCCTCGCCTTTTACTCATTGACTAATCCCTGTAACAGACTTGCCCGGCCGGATGCCCGTACACTGATTACTACAATTTCGGGATCGTGGATGGAATTCTGACCAGCTACAACACGAGGCCTATCGCTCCAAACGTTGGTGATTCGCAGAGCTTCATCTTCACGTGGCCGCAGACCGTTCCAGGCTACAACGCATATTGCGCCAAGGTGCGTTTACTGTCTTCTTCTTGTATTCCACTCTTGCTTATTCGCCAACGAAATCTTCGCTTCCAGCCAAATCCCTACTCCCCAGACGGCCCCTACATCGGCCACCCCCTCCTCTCTGTAAATGGACATACCGATCTCTGGGCCCTCTGCCCTAACACCACGGCCAATGGGAGGTTGGATGTCGTGTATAGCCCCGTTGCGAACCATGCGCACTACGTAAAGTCGCAGTGCACGGATGTTTGGCTTGAGGTGGGACCGTATTCTTAATTCGCGAAAGAACAGCGAGCGAGTGTATCTTGGTGTTGGAAATGGGTAATAGGAACTATCGTGGCTGATGCCATTGCGGTTTGGTTGTCTGTAGTCTGAAAATTGGATACCATGTAACTTATAGTTAGGACAATATCGCGAACGATTTCAGAGTATCGCTGTCATGAACGTGGGTGAATCCCCACGCGGGAGATCGACACGATGACAACCAAGGGGTGGTTTAATGTGTAAAATCATATGGGACGTCCTTCGGCGGTGATTAGCCGAAGCGGGGGGAAAATTGCGCGGTGCCAATGCCCCAGGTAACTCGAACCTCTCGTCCCGACCACTACTTCCTTCCAAAGGGAGGATGGAACTCTTCGCGCCATAACCTGCGTTTCGAATTTGAACTGCGATACCTCGTCTTCTTGGATTCACGAGACCTCATTTCGGCAGCCCAGGTGAGCGACAGTTCCGCCTATCTTGACACTCACACTTCTGCAGTCGACGTGCAAGCTATTTCTCCAGGAATTCGATGAGAGACAAAGTGGAAAGATGCGCTACGAATTCTCTATCATTTAGAATCAACCTTCGAACCCAGGCTCGTCCCCCGTCGAATGAATGGCCTTGGTAGGGCTTCAGCCGGCAACACTCTGGGTATAAAGGTTCGCCGCCAGAGTAAATAGTCGCCAAATTTACTACCACAAGTCGAAAGAGCCCTTCTGTGGGAAGACCAACCAATCGACAACGAGATTTGGGGCGTTCATATCGATCCTGGTGGTCATTATCTCCTCGGCTGCACCCGTCTAATTCTTACATCGTGCCCCGGAACCCGGGAAATCCTGTACCATCCTCTCGCTCGAAGTGCTATCCTGAAATTCTGGACTCGGTCCTTGTGAACGCCACCCTTCATCTGTGTCTAGTCCCTGTCCCCGCTACCCAATTCAAACGAGTGGTATCCGACGGGCTTGGCCGCAGAATGTTTCGTAGGCAATTTTCTTTGCGCTATGTCTAGACCTGCGCGGTGTTCCATTTATTGCAAAGATTTCGGGTCTACGAGGTTGGACCAATACCAGAACCTACCACCATCTGACAGCAGATCGATCATTTGCTTGTATCTGGCATCCTTGACTCGGTGAAACGCTTGACGACAGGCAACCGCTATGTGCTTGCAGTACGTGGAAAGAGAGAGATCGATCTGGCAAAAGCTACCTCTCGTATGGAAATTTCGAGGTCGGGAGTATGTCTTCTGGTGGTTGCCAGCGCCATGTCTCAATTGCTATTTCGTGACTGTCACCTCCTTCCCATCCTACGCTTCATTTGTCTGTGCCCACAAACACTGTCCTGTCGCAATGGATAGAGTCGATCATTTCTCCAATAGTGCTTGCCGGCGAGTCACTCTGGGAGCGCATTTTGCATTGAAGCCTCAGCTGTGCATAACGGTTTGCTCCGAACCCGGTTTCTCTATCTGATCCCTGACAAGGATGGCGTACATCCACTTGGTCCCATGGAAATAGCTTGCAAAGAATCACTCGTGGCCTTTGTAGCAGCTCTAGAGGTCTACCGCTGCGGTGACTCGTGCTGCTTCGTCCTCGGTACAGCATCCGATTTTTGACTACTATCGATTTCAAAATTCAGTTAGCCTCTGTCCCAAGAAGCTGCTGTCGGTCAGCGATTCCCAGTGATTTTTCAATGGATCAGGGACCGCTTGGGAGAAGATAGCGGTTGGATCCTTTCCGTGAAGAGGTGTCCGAAAGGAGGGCATTAGTTCGGGCCAGGAGGTTATTAGTTGAATGGAGAGATGCAGTGGAATGGCATGTCACAAACCCCAGGCCCTGAGACTGCGTTGACGTGGTCAAGGATAAGGGGCGCAAAGGGTCTGACACCGGCGGCCGGATGGCCCCCTTGGCTGTGATTGCCACAAGCCTAATTTTGGGGAAACGGTCTCACAGTTCACTAAGATTTGCAGGAGCCATCCACGTTTTGTCACGTCAGAAGTTTGAACCCTGCCCACAGTTCGACGTGGAGTCGGGGATCGTCTATCGTGGTCTCATTTCTCCAAATTGTGTCTCGCGTTCTATCGTTCTTTGCTATGAATATCTCCCAGCTCCTCAGTACGTTGCTTCGGAACCTTTTCTCTCAGATTAGTGATTGCTTTTTTGCAGATCCCGCCCCACCTGAGAGGTGCGGACCAAGTTCCCAACCAACAAGAAACTACACGGTGACACAGCCTGAAGGACGAGAGGGATTGCCTAATCCTTTGAACGACGGCAGTACCTCTTTCATTTGCTTCTCCTTGCGGCACGCAGATCTGCCCTTTGGAAAAGGATCCGTGGTGGGAACGAGTGATGCACAAGCTATTGCAACGAACGTTCCGGCTTTGGAGCCCGACGTCTTCAATTTTGGGCATGAAACAGATCGTTTGACAAGTACGTATTGATCAGCGGTGAAGGTCGCAAAAGCGCTCAGACTCTCTGGAAATCCCACTTAACAGTTTATACACCCCGTCCATGTGACAAGAAAATGCTTTACGCCGATCATCTCAGGACTATCCAACCTGGAGAAGAAGACGTCATCTACCACGGATTCACAAAGCATTGGACATGCTCCCGCTGCTCCAGAAGAGGTGAAGGGAGCAAAGCTGCGATGGCCCACAGTAGAACCCACTTATCCCGGCAGGGAGATGAGTACTTGATCTTCGAGCCGGGCACGACCAATTGGTCATGTCGTCAGTGCGGTAAGTCCGGTAGAATAAGGTCAAAAGGGCGGACCCACGCGAGTATTCATCTTAAAGAACCTGTTAGATGGAGTTGATTATGAGATCTAGGCTCCGGCGTTTGCGAAACATGTCTATGGTATATCTCAAATTTCTCCTCTCTCTTCCTGTTCCGGCAAGAATTATCTACAATCGAGATATCATTGATTTGATTTATACCTCAGAGGTTTCTTATCTACCAAACTACCTAGCTTGTCCGCGAACCGTTCCCCAAGACGCCTCGTATGCTTTAGGTCGGAGTGGTCAGATATGGTTTGCTATTATCAACTGAAAACAAATACTACTTTGAAGGAGAAGAATACTGAAAAGAGTGATAGTCTACAACATGAATAGCGTTTCCCTCGTGCCCTGTCACCATATACAAGGATCGACCAGATGCGGTACACAGCACCGTAAACGGAACCAACAACTCATTATCAATGTCCTCGGCTTGTAACATCGTTGTTCGTGATTGATGTCCAGCTTCGGCAAGGTGCTCTCCGCCAGGCAGGTGGCCTGGAGGTTCAACATAGAGGTAGTGAACGGCCCCATCCCCGCGGGTTCTCAGCGACAACATCGTTCCAGATGCATACTCGGTCAAGGACATCACGCGATGAGTTGCAAAATACGAGTACTGAGTCGGGAAGTGGAAGTCGCATTGAAGGTCGAGCTGGATGTCTTCTAGCTGGCTAGTGACGTTGAGCACGTAACGGGATGCACAAAGGTGATCACTGGGGAGTGCAAAAATATCGAAAGTCATCTGTCCAAGTTGACTCTGTAGCCAAGGGGATGGAGGGAGGACGTCGACAATAGCAGTTATGCTCGGGTCATGCTGTGGCGCCGGTGGAAATGGAAGAACGAAATCTGGGGCTACAAAATCCAGTTGCGGAATCAGCACTGTACCACTTCTATCAACTACCCTGTCCGTAGGCGGAACCTTCCATACACAAACAGAGAGACGGTATATATGAGCAACGATTTTCCCTGAGAAAAGCGTCTATTGCCAGTAAAACGGTTTCAGCCAGCAGAGGGACGAGAGTTTGCCAGTGACGTACCGCACATGCCGCCATTTCCTCATCCGTGATATGAAAAGGCACAACACAATAACGTCCCTGGCTGAAGTCCCAGATGATGCCAGTTCGCCGATACCTCAGGTATACACAGGTGCGCCGCAGGTGAAATCCATGCACCACCGATTCACGGCTCTGTGCGTCGATTTTCAGTGAGCAAAGCTCGGTAAACGTTGCACTCGAATTGGTTGGAAAAATGTCATAAATCACAGCATGGCTATATGAAACCGGATCCCTAAGTGAGTGTGAAAAAACGTTGCAGGAAAAACGGGACGCACTCGGTCTGCATGGAACCGCTTGAAAAAAGAAGCCCGACTCTTAACCGCGTCTCGTCACCCTCAACACCGACGACCTCGAAACCTATGCAGTACTGGGTTGCATTTTCTTGTTCCAGACTTCTACTGGCAACAAGGAAAGGACTTTCAAAAGGCTTGTGACCCACTTGACCCAGATCAAAGAGATCAAGCTTATCACGACCGCAGGCGACGAGATACCTCCCTCCTGGAACCAGGAACCGTCTAACAAATCCATCGTCGTGCATAGGAACAAATGTGTTTGACAATGGTTTCAATCTCTCCTGACTGTCCGGTTTCTTGCCTGGCAGATCAAGACCGTCGTGGTGCGCGGCGAGCATTCGATTCCACCGGTGTGGACCCAAGGCTGCTCGGATCAGCTCGAGGACACCCATCTCATCGATGTTGCCATAAGAGGGGATGAAGAGCGACCGCTCACGACAGACAGAGCGGAATATAGACTCCCACAGCTCTCTTCGGGAAAAGTGGTCATGAAGAGTTCGGCAGACCTGAATGAGAGGCTCAGTTAGATGAAGGCCGCTTCCGTCCTACGGATGGCGTACATGACTCAAGGACAGAACATCCCAAGGCTCCAGATAACGGACGACCTCAGACCACAATTCTACTGGTACGTCCTCTGTTATTCTGCTTTCTTGCCCTCCTCCAGGTGCCATTTGATAATCCGAACGTTGGAATCAAAGCCAAGGAGATGCAGGAAGGAGGAAAGTGAAGGGGTGACGGTGAAGGCTCGGATCCGAGTCCTCAATGACTGATCATTGCTGATAATCTAATCTAATCTTCGGCGTTTAATACAAGAACGATGAGTTGAGTCTCCCGACCAGGGTCTGAGTGCTCGCGATTTGGAAAGCTTCATACCACTTTCCTTCAGTGACTTGACAGAATCACCCTTGATGCGCTTATTGCTATGAATATTCTCCTCGGGGGAAGGTCCCCATATGTCAAGAGCGCTCGAAGACCGGAACTGCACCCGTACTCCGACAAAGGTCTAAAAGCTTGATTTTCGGACGCGACCACGTACATCTTTCAAAGCCCCTGTTCGCCCGTGTCGTACATACGGAAAGACCAGAAACAATCATCCGATATGTTGACCAGCACCCACTTGTGCTGACAGGTATAGATTGGGGAAGGCGAATCCGAGTCGGGCTTGAATCTTGTAGTTTCCCATTGGTGGATGAAGTTGAGCGAATGGCGGGATGAAACCGTTTCTTTGGGCGGGATTAGAGGGGCGAAATATCGAATTCCACTTGTTCCAATTGGCCAAGAATTTTGGGAAACCGTTTTCAACTGGCAGTCCAACTATCAAGTACACACACCCTGGAAGTCAAAACGAATCAAAACTGTCAAATAACCGATAGAAATCCGCCACCCGATACAAACTCCCATGAAGTCTAACCAACTGTTGCACATTGTCTTCCTCCTCGGAGCTCGGAGCCCAGTCCAAAGCCTCTTGCAGACAATGGTTCTTCTATCCTGCATCCGACCAGGTGGAGTCCACATGGACAAAGACCGAGATGATATGTACGACCGCCTGAGCTGAACGAGCTAGCTCGGTAGGCGGAAAGGCTTGAACCAAGGCATGTTCGAGGGTGGTGTATATTGAACGAACGCAACTGATACCAAAAGAGTTCTGGTTTTTGAGGTGGAAAGCGGCTTGTGGGTAAATTTCGACGAGGAAGACAGTAGTAGGTCTATGTAGGCCCTGAGCGTTCGAGTAGGCGCAGGGTTGTGCTCCGTCCATTAAGACAGAGATCTTGCTCCCCGGGCAAAATATTCGTGCCAACTGAGCCTTCCTTGCCACAAGGATCACACCTCTATTGCTCCTCGATCGCTTGGCTTTCATTAGATTTGTATAAACACTCGTTTGAACTGCGATAAACTTTTATTTAAGCTACAAGGGGAATTCCCTCAATCGCAACTAGCCTGGGCAGTGGAGATAGAGTGAACGTTTAAAATTCACTCTCTGAGTCTCAATTGTCATTTTGCTATATCTGACATTGCTAGAAAGAGATATTGACATCGTCGGCAAACCGGATAAAAAGACAAATTGGGCGGGGTGGACTAATAGAAGCTAGGTTTCCTTACCTTGGTCCGTCCGCAGCGTATGATATTCGCCTCCTCCTTAAATTGTTTTGAAGTATATAATGGCTGCCGGGATATTGCATAGTCTTCCAACGCAGAATGAAACATTTTCATAGCATACTCTCCCTCCTTGCGACTATGCCCTTCCTCGTACACGCCAGGATGTATGAGTCATTGCAACACTTGCCGAACCGAAACTATGACTTCATAATCATCGGAGGTACGTTCGCTGTTACATCTCGTTCGGGAAGCCCATATCAAGCCCATATTAATTGGGCTCAGGTGGTACTGCTGGGTCTGTGGTGGCTAGTAGGCTCACCGAGGGCAACCGTTTCAGTGCGCTTCTCGTTGAGGCGGGTCCAAAGTTCGTCATTCCCGATCATCCTGCCTTCATCTTCTTGTTAAAATCCTTATAAACGTTGCTGCAGCAATGAAGACGTTCTCGATATCAAGGTTCCGGGCTTCCTTAATCAAATAAACAGCACGTACAATTGGAATTATGTAACCGAACCCTTGTCTGGCCTCAACAATAGGACTCTCGAATACTCCAGAGGTCACGTACTCGGAGGATCCAGCTCGATCAGTAGGTTTTTTACATGCTCACATATCTGATGCTCATCCGATTGACTAGACGGCATGGTATATACCCGTGGCGCTGGCGGTGATTATGACGCATGGGCGAGGATTACCGGTGATCCCGGATGGACATGGAGATCTCTAATTCCATTCATCAAGCGTGTATGTCGCTTTCGTCTCCTAATGGGATATCTGCTGATTGAATATGTCATACAGAACGAGAAATGGGTGTCTCGCCCTGGAGGCCGCAACATCACTGGTCAGTACGACCCCCGAGTGCACGGCTACAATGGAAATACGCTCGTCTCCTTGGTTCAGTTCGAGCCTACTGAGTTTGATCGGCGATTTATGCAATCCGTCCAGCAACTCAACGGAGAGTTCCCGTTCAACCTCGATCCAAATTCAGGTGACCCAATTGGAGTCAGTCAGTTGTCATTCTTTACTTCACTTTCAGACGTACCTTTCTGAATCACCGTTAGCTTGGAACCAGAATACGATCGGGAATGGTGAACGAAGCAGCGCAGCAACGGCCTATCTAAGCACCGAAGTCAGACGTCGCTCTAATCTTGACATTGTGATAAACACTCTCGCCATCCGAGTGCTACCTGTGAATCAAGAGGGGCCAGGTGGACAACTGGAGATCCGAAACGTCGAACTGGCGCCTAGGTCCGGGGGCAACATACGAAGAGTCGTCACTGCCAAGAAAGAGGTCGTGCTGTGTGGTGGAGCCATCAATACCCCACATATCCTGCTCAACTCGGGAATCGGAAATCGTACAGAACTCAGCGCGCTTGGGATAGCGACTATCCGCGATCTACCCGATGTCGGAAAGGGCATGTCAGACCACCATGCTGTTCTAAATGTATGGAACGCGACTGGGACTCCTTACCCTCAGTAAGTCAATGTGCTATTTGCCTGACTTTCTGTACTGTGATTGAACTCCCTTTCATAGACCCGGCCCCGAAGCTCTCAAGCAGTGGAGTGAGACTAGAACAGGCCCTCTGGCGAATGCTACATTCTCAGGGCGACCTTTCATCTGGACACGGATTCCTTCTAACGCGTCAATCTTTGAAGAATATGGTGAAGATCCTTCTTCTGGCAAAAACACACCCCATCTTGAAATAATTCCTTTGGTGCGCACAATAAGAATTCGGGTGTCAATATGGTTCCTTTGACTTATATGTTGTCCTTTGCAGGACGAAGGCAACCGAGTTTTGGCTGTCATCACGCTATTAACACCCAAGTCTCGTGAGTCTTCCCAGGTTGTCCAACAATCCAGGGTACTGACCCTCGACCTTAACATAGGTGGGAGCGTACAACTTCGTTCTTCAAACCCATTCGACCCTCCGCTTATTGACCTCGGACTATTCACGCACCCTTTCGATGTTGAAGCCCTCTGTATTGGCGTATCCCGAGCCATTCGATTCTTCAGCGCACCGGCATGGTCTGATTATATCACCACGCTTGTTACACCTGACCCGGACACCACACCTCGTGAAGACTTTAATGAAGGGTTTATAAGGGGCACAGCTGGGTCAGGGTCTCACCCTACAGGAACTGCTGCGATGAGTGCAAGGGATAGATTGAAAGAAGGGGTCGTTGACCCAGATTTACAGGTCAAAGGAGTCAAAGGGCTCAGGATTGTTGATGCATCTGTGATTGTGAGTTTCATCTGACTTGCCCTCATTCTCTATTCCAACTCGTGAATTTCAGCCTCTGATTCCGACTGGGCATACTCAAGCACCGGTGTACATTGTTGCTGAGCGCGCGGTAGAGTTGATCCGGGAAGCGTACCAATAGAAGCAAATCGATGGCCTTCAGGACACGCTGTAGGATCCACGTACCTGTATGAGACGAGACTTTACATCGCAGATCCAGTCAGAGCCAGAAAGTAACTTGTACGACCTCAGTACCTAGTGGGACTGGGAGCACACAACCAATACAATCACATTAACACCACATTGTCTTCGAGCCTCCGTGCAGCCTCACGGTGTAGTAGGTAGGGGGAAATGAAAAAATACTAAGGTGGCGACTTGGGACACGTTCGGGTCCCACCAGTTACAGGTAAAACCAAATCACACGTTATCCCACCACCGGTCCTTGCTTATCCCGCCGCGAGAACACGGAAGTAAAGTTGGATGTAGTTGACAGTGCCCAAATGCTGTTCAATGATTACCAACTCCTTGGGCCTCGGGTGAGCTTTCAAATGCTGTGCATGGAGACTCGCCGCGCTGATGCATTAAGCACTATTTAAGCTGCAAACATCCTGTCACTGAACGTTAAGTGTCACAACGATGACCGAACCCAGTTCTTTACCCCTCCTGACGCCCGAAAGCGCCCTTTTATTTGCAAGTGCAGGGGATTCTGATGATGACGGTGACGAAAGATCCCGAACGAAATGTCTCTCGGAGAAGATGTCTGGCGCGATTGTGCTCACTGCAAGATGGAACTATTTAGCCACCGGCGGGGCGGGTCCAGAGGTCATGCTTATAGACTGGTAAGTGCGCTATCTCTCGACACTTCGATATATTTTGATGTCTATCATTGCAGGGGATGGGGCGTGGAAGGTAGTTCACCATATCTCCTTCCCTCAACACCACATTGACGCTCAGGCAGAACTCTTCGTTGATATCGAGCGGCGAAGTGGCTGCAACGGCTCCCCAACTTCAAGTTTCGACGACCTCACATTAGTTGTCTTCGGCATATCGGATGACGACCTGGACCCTCCGACCCGCTTTCCTTTGAAGCGCGCTTCTGATACAAGATGGAAGTGCGAGACTCTAATTGAATTGTACGTAGTCAACGATTCACNGCATGCCAAGAAGACGAGGGCTAACTGAATCCTTTTCCCACAGAACAGGGGAAATTCTTCCCTATCTCACCGTCATGGTTGAGTCGCTCGATGTCGGAAATTTGGGACAGGCGACCTTCAGTGGGGCGGAGTTGCAGTGCAACGTGTCGGGATCTTCAGACTCAGGCGGTGAGCTCTTTAGAAGCTCGACGTTCAATTCTTAAAGTTCATATTTGATATTTATAGACCTCAAAGTAATTACGAAGAGTATGGTCGATGAAGAAGACGTAGACGCCAGCTACGACATTAGATTATCCTTCGTTGTTCGGAAGATGTTATCTAGGAAAACTAGGGTGGTGGCAGGAGGTAAAATTTGCGACATTGCTCAACTGAAAAAAAATGAGAAATGCTCAACCTCCAATGCAGATACTCAGCTTCCTCCAGAAAAGTCGCTTTTGGAACGTGCAACGGATCATTATGACCTCTACAACGAGACGGAGGACCCAGCAAAGCTCGAAGAAGCTATCTCAGAGTTTAGGGAGGCTCTGACTCACATTCCAAGTGGTGACCTTTCCCGCCTACACGGCCTCGCTGGACTGGCCGCCTCCCTCCGTCTTCGTCACGGGATAACCAACAACCCTGACGATCTTGATGAGATGATCAATACTCTCGAAGAAGACATAGCTTTACGGGCAGCAGAGGTTCCTGAAGATCATGAGACCCTCCGTAGCGCCTTGATCCGTCTCCGTGAAGCATCCAAGGCCCGATACGAGAACCTTGGGAATATCTTCGACCTCAACCGCGCAATTGATGCTCAATACCAGGCCATCGACTGCGGATCCGAGGAGAACGATTTGATGGCGAATATGTGGACCCACCTTGGGGCCATGCTATTTCGCCGATTCGAACATCTGGGCAACACTGAAGATATAAACAAGTCAATCGAGGCACATGGTCTATCTCTCACAATGATGTCTGGTGACGACGATTTCTTAACAAGTGATGCGTTATGCACCCTCGGCTGCTCATATTTGGCCCGTTTCAAACCCACCGGAGTCGATGAGGATCTAGAACAAGCTGCTTATCGTTTTAGAGAAGCATTAGGGAAACAACCAAAAGACTCAATCGTATTGTCCAATCTCGGGGCCTGCCTAATGCGAAAATTCGAGAAGTTTGGAGATCTCACCGACATCAACGAAGCCATCTCTTCTCAACAGAAGGCGTTGCAATTCGCCCATCTGAACAAGGACATTGCGAGGTATTCCATTTTCAACAACCTTGCCCTGTCGTTCTGGTATCGGTACAACCACTCCAGGGACGTCGAATCCTTGCAGGAAGCAAGAATAAACTTCGAGTCCGCGCTTGGAGAAACCCCGAAGGACAACCCCACACGACCATTTACCCTCAACAACCTGGCAGCATGCTATGTATCGCTGTATAGTCACACCGACGACATAGTGCAAATCTACCGCGCAGTAGCTGCGCAACTTGAAGCCGTTGAGACCGTCCCAGAAGGGCACGCATGGCTTCCCTGCCTTCTCGACAATCTGGGGCGTCGCTATCAGAATCTCTTTGAAGTCACTCGCCAGCTGGATCATATTCAGCTGGCGATAGATAATCACCGAAAAGCGGTCAAGACAGGCTCGCCGGAGACTACGGACTTCATAATCATTCTCGAAAGCCTTGGGAACGCTCTCCGAGATCGCTTCCTCGTCACTCGAGACGTTGCCGATATCAACGAAGCGATCGCCCTCACGGAGCGCGCAGTCAATGTGCTTCCAGCAGAGCACAGCTCGTGGGCACAGGCTTGTCACGGTATCGGAAATCTCTTCATTGATCGCTACGCAGTCTCAGAGGACAAATCCGACCTCGAGTCTGGTTTCACCCATTACAGCTTGGGGACTATGTCCACCACCGCTTCTCCATACGATCGCTTCCGTACTGCAAGTGCCTGGGCCCATTGGGCCATGGAGTACAATGATTCTCCTCAAGCGATCAGCGCGTTCGATGCGCTTGTCGAGGTCGTCCCTGCGATGGCAGGCGTTGGACAGACAGTGCAGCGTCGCCACGAACTGCTCATGAACCTCTCAAGTTACATCCTGCGTGGAGCATCCGTGGCTGTCTCCACAGAACGAGTCGACAAGGCGCTGGAATGGCTGGAACGAGGGCGAGGGTTGGTGTGGAGTCAAATTAGCAGCTTGCGTACACCTTTGGACGGCCTTCGTGCGGTCGATGCCACGATAGCCGACCGTTTCGAAACAATCTCGAGAGCCCTGGACGCCTCTGGGGCTCGTATGCAGGATCCTATGGCGAGATTCCAAGCAACAATCGATCAGAAGATATCGTTGGAAGAGCAGGCGTCCTCGCACGTCGAACTTGCCAAAGAGCGAGAGTCTCTGCTCAAAACCATCCGAACGACAATCCCAGGTTTCGAAAATTTTCTCCGACCTCTACCATCTTCCTCCTGGATGCAGAACCTGCCCGAGTCCGGCCCCGTTGTCGTGATTAACGTGCACAGTACCAGATGTGACGCAATTGCTCTCATCGCAGGTTCTGAGAAGCCTCTCCACATTCCACTGCCGGACTTCTCACTATCCGACGCTGTAAACCTCCGTCAGCTCTTGGAGAAGTCGCTCAAGCAGTTCGGAATCACCATGCGCGGATCATCCATTGACCTGACCTCCCCCGAAGTTCGTGCTATGAAGCCGAAGCTTTCCGGAAAGAATTTCTCAAAGGAATCCCCTCTCCTCGTTGAAGACATACTACGCCAACTGTGGTCACACCTCGTAAAGCCAATCGTTGAGGCTCTGGCGCTCCCGG
The DNA here is from genome assembly GCA_004126415.1 of Candolleomyces aberdarensis. Classification (NCBI taxonomy): domain Eukaryota; kingdom Fungi; phylum Basidiomycota; class Agaricomycetes; order Agaricales; family Psathyrellaceae; genus Candolleomyces; species Candolleomyces aberdarensis. The sequence goes on from SDEE01000258.1 coordinate 48,128, forward strand.
TAAGTTGAGATTTAGCATATCTTGGTCTTGAGTTAGAAAGGCTGATGATTCTATAGCGATCCGAAGACCCAGAAACCAGGATATGGTGGTGTCCGACCGGCCCACTAACATTCCTTCCTCTCCACGCAGCGGGTATATATACAAGTGAAAACCCTGAAACTCTGTCTGACTACGCCGTCTCCTCATACATTCCAACGGTAGCCGTCCTCACCGAACGCGTCAAATCCACCCGAATTATCCCAGAGGAAAAATCAGGTCTACTCCTCGTCAGTCAACCCAATGCACCGGGTTACCCATTTATCCCCGGAACAACGACCGAAATCGAGAGAATCGCCCAGAAGATCAATGAATCGCAGGCAACCATTCGAACTCTTCGGCTCGAAGACGAAAACGCGACCGTCAAGGCTGGAACAGAGGGTATGGAAAGCTATAGCTGCGTCCATCTCGCATGTCATGCTTCACAAGACATTGAAGAGCCTTTGAAAAGCGGATTCTACCTGCACGACGGTCGACTCGAGCTATCCGCCATCATGAAATCACATATCAAATCAGCCGATTTTGCGTTCTTATCCGCATGCCAGACTAGTACGGGAGACCACAAGCTGAGTGAAGAGGCGGTGCATCTCGCAGCTGGGATGCTAGCAGCGGGTTATCGAGGTGTCGTGGCGACGATGTGGTCAATTCAAGATGAGTATGCTCCGGAGGTGGCAGAAGATTTCTATGCCGATCTTCTACTTCGCGACTCGGCTGGTTTGGGGAGGAATGCCATCGATGGGTCCAATGCTGCATACTCACTTCATCGCGCAGTGCGTAATTTGCGAGCAAGGCATGGCGACTCTGACGCGCTCTTCCTCGCGTGGATTCCTTACGTTCATTTTGGTTTGTGACAACTCCATTTGTATGCTTACGAGGCTCGATAATAGAATGGCAGGTCGGTCACGGCACGTGCATGTGACGGACGCGTCAATCGAAGGCTTGATGTCACGGTCGTTCAATTCCTGGTTTCGAATTTATCCAAGCGACTTCAGGTTTCCAATACATCTCTAACTGTCACAGTCTCTCCTCTATGAACGCTTTCATTTCTCTATCCGCAGATATTGTGGTTCAGGTCCTCCGGTTTCTGGATCCTATCGACATAATTGCGATGCGACAAGTTCGTTAGCGATCGTTTTATAGGGGTATATCGATAGGAGGGCTGATCCAGTAGTAGAGAACAGACGGACAGAGGAGGGAGAGGGAAACAATTTGGTAGCCGTCGAGTTTGATGAGATAGACATTCACCTGCAAATGCAGGTCTTCATGTAATCGAGAATGGTCCTTCTCCAGCTGGTCACTAGTCCAACGATTACCATTCAACTATCAAGTATGCCTCTCTATAGTACACGATAAGCCAATACTGTTCCTCCCATGAACATGTCTCACAATCCTGTGAATACACTCTCTAAAACACCCCTCTGCTGAACCTGGTACACCTTCCCTATGCCCGTAGCCGGAACTGCGCTCTCCTTCCTCCCTCTGTACTCCACCGCAACACTCCTTCCACCATTGGCGGCTTTCAAAACCTCTTGGATCCTGGGCTGCACATGGGTCCACGCTCCCTGATTCCTCGGCTCCTCTTGCACCCAAGCGTACTCCTCCACATTCGGGTAAGCCTCCAAAACACTCTGCAACTGTGCAAATGGGAATGGTGCAAGCTCTTCGATACGAATGAAGGCGACTTGGTCTTGTATTTCAGAAGATTTGGCTTGACGCTCTTTGACGAGCTCGTAGTAGAACTTTCCAGAGACCATGACGATGCGCTTAACGGTGTTCTTATCCACGACAGCTTCATCGTCCAATACAGGCTTGAACTTGGTGCCTTCAGCCATATCCGCCAAGCTCGAAGAGGCAGCCTACACCAGAATGAACGAACTGTCAGCCTCGAGCATAATCTGCTCACAAACCAAAACACTTACCGCCAACCTCAACATTCCTTTAGGCCCAGCAATAACAAGTGGCCTCCTGTAATTCCTGCCCATCTGCCGTCTCAACAGGTGGAAGTACTGCGCAGGCGTAGTCGGGAATACCACGTGCATATTGATATTATCGTTCAAGGGTCGTCCATCTTCCATCGTATACCGGTCATTGGTCAGTTGAAGGAACCGTTCTATTCTCGAAGACGAGTGTTCTGGTCCTGCGCCGTCCAATCCGTGTGGGAGCATGAGGACAATACCGCTTTGTCTTCCCCATTTCGCTGTTCATTAGCTTGTCGTTAGGAGCTGGTTGGAGATAGCGATGCGGACTGCGACTTACTTTCCGAGGAGGTAATGTAAGTGTCGATGATGATCTATAGTCGAACCAAGGTCAGAGAGGAACAAATACGAAGGAGAACGACCGGTATGTACCTGAGCACCGTTAAAGAAGTCCCCGAACTGGGCCTCCCAGATTGGCAGCAATGTCGGTCGTTCCCAGCTAGCACCATACTCGAACTATCATCGAAAAAAGTTAGAAACGCCCACTATGACTCCAAAAATGGGGAAACGTACCCCAAGGACACCCATCTCGCTCAAAGAACCTAGATAGTACCCCATCAGCCTTTCGTATGTCGAGGCCACAGCAGGATATAAACGTACTGTTCGCAAGCTCCAACTTGCCCTGAGCCTCCAGTTCATCATTGAGCGGGACAATAACGCCCTCTGTCTTCTGGTTCACAAGCATAGCATGTCGATGGCTAAACGTCCCTCTTCCGACGTCCTGTCCAGAGATCCGAACATCGTATTCTTCGAGCATCAGACTTCCAAATGCCATAGCCTGTCGGACAGAATACCGCGGTTAGCCTTGACGGCTAAACAGAACAACCACAGGGAGGGGAACGTACCTCGGCGGTAGCGAAATCAATGCCTTTCCCTTTCTCGATGCTCTGCAATCGATTCTTTACGTGTCGTTGCAACTTCGAATGGATTTCCTATTTCCCATAGTCAGCTTCAGCTTTCCCCAGTCCGGCTCGCCGAACAGCGATTGGTGAGAAATAAGATACTCACATAACCTTCGGGCACCTTCACACTAGCCTTCCCGACCTTCTCGAGTACGTCCAGGGGAACACCCGTAACAGGATCATGCACAGCATCCTCACCACGTGGCCACGCCATTCCCTTCCACTGGCCTTCCAATAGAGAAGGGTACGAAGGCGTAAACGATGCACCACCCGAAGTGACCTTTGCCAACTCAGATTCCAAATGCGCTTTATAATCACCCCGGACACGGGAGATATCTGCGGCGGTGAGTACCTCTTCGGTCTAGGATTTCGCGGTCAGTCAGTATGAAACGGAGGGGTGAATGAAGCTGGACGTACAAGAAGCTTCTCTTCGTAGAGCTGAGGGACAGATTTCCGAGCGGCGATCTTCTCGTACATGAGCGGGCTGGTGATCCCAGGAAGGTCGAGTTCGTTATGACCCCTGCAGCAATATTCCGTCAAGACCACGTTGGAATTGTAGTAAACAAAGAAACTTACCATCGGCGATAAACCAAAAGATCCACGATAATGTCCTGATCAAACCAATGCATTAGAGGAACTGTTAATATTACACACTCAAGAACAGCGTACCTTTCTGAAGTAGTCCCTGTACCTGAGCGCGATTTCCATTGCCCGAGCGACGTCTACCCGCATCGTCAGCATCGCTGAAGTCATTAGGAAAACAAATGTACACACCTTCAGGATAATCTCCATTGACGTGTAACACAGGCGCATTAATCATCTTGCCAACGTCCGAGCAATACATCGAAGATCGAGCACCAGAAGCCGGGGTAGTATATCCAATGCTATAAAGCAAACGTCGTCGACATCAGTTATCTCCAACGACCAGCAAGCTTGCGACGAGACTCACTTGTTATCTACGACCAAATGCACGCTTCCGCCACTGGTGAAATGGGGCAGATTACCTGTAGAGTTCGACATCAGTCAGCGCCCAGAGAGAGGCATGGTATGTAGAAGAAATAGGATAAAGACGCTCACTCATTCCCAAACTCTCCATAACGACACCCTGACCACTGAAGCTGCCATCACCATGTAGCTGAACACACATTACTCGATCACCAAGCTTGCAGTCCGCTGGAGAGGTCTTGAGCAACGAGAGCTGTTTAGCACGCGTTTTCCCGAGGGCAATAGGGTTGACAGCCTCTGATAAAAGTATCCATTAAAATCGGCTGAGGATCAGAAGGTATTCGATGAAAGTAACGTACCGAGATGCGAGGGATTAGCTTGCAGAGAAACCTTGATTTCGGCACCGTTGCCATAGTTGAGAACAGGTGAGGATACTGTATGGTGAAAGGCGCGTCAGAAGCCGGAAGTGCAGTGAACTTTGGACAAGACATACCCAGATGGCTTAACACGTCAGCATCGACGCCAAGGTCTTCAGGGAGCTCGGAGCCGCCTTTGATCTTGTGGAAAAGGCTTGAAGGAGGGTATTGCAGTAGATCAGTCAAAAGGTTCAGCCTTCCACGATGAGGCATGGCTGTGATGAGCATAGGTCAATTTGCGGAAAAGCTGGGGGAAAGAGACGCAAAAAGCACAAACCTAGAATCGCGTGCCGTACTCCTCTCGTAGCAGCCGCACCGAACAACGCGTCCAACGCAGGAAGCATCGACTCTCCACCTTCGAGACCGTACTAAACATCACATAGAAGTCGTCAGGAATGTGGTAGTGAAGAAGACAGCGAGAGGTAGCTCACCCGTTTAAGATTCGGGAACTTGGCTTGCAAGAAGTTGTCCAATACCTCGCTCCGAGCCAACAGCTCGTGAATCCTTCTCCTCTTCTGGTCGTCGATGATGCTCAGTGGGTGGTCTTCAGGGGATGGCAGGGATTGAGACTCGAGGAGGTGGGAGAACCACAGCCGTTCGGTCTTGGAAGGCGAATGCATGAATTCGTAGCCAATGTTGCCGACGTAAACTCCCCGGAGCCTCTTGACGATTTCTTCAAGCGTCCACAGCTCCTCTTCTTCGCCTTGGCCAATCCCCCTGGTCCAGATGATCCCGTTGACGTCGAACAGCTCCTTCATGCCTTCCTCGCTCAGGCCTAGGCCGTATCGGTTCGGGTTGAGTGCAGTGACTTCTTCACGATGGATAAGGTCCAATGGATCGATACGAGCGGCCCTGTGTCCATGTATACGCATAGAGTCGACGAACCGCTGTAACGGAGCATTGCTCGCTCTGTTCTGGAGTTGGGTCGAGGTATCTGTTCTGCTGTTAGATTCAACGTCGTCCGTGAAGCCAGAGAGGTTACACACAGTCTGGAAACATGTATTCGTGGGGTTTCCTGTACCCAAACGACTCGTCGTGGTAGCCCCGATGAGCTCCACATCCCGAGCTCGCCAAACGGCCAACCCGCCCAACGACATTGGCCCCCTTCCTCGTAATGAGCCTCATACCAGGCTATACTTCGTCTTTGCTAGCCTCTGATCGCTAGCCAGCTCACGGCTCCTATAGCTCGCTTGAATAACCAAGAGCATTCCGAGTAATAATAGACGTACCGGGGTCCACACACGCTCGACGATACTGAATGACCCCAAAGGTTAGAGGTCGTCGCTGTCGTTGTCGAGCTCGACGGTGATAAGGGTCGAGTAAGCCTTGCGGAAGGCAGTGGGAAGGAGGCGAGCTCGGACCCATGCTGAATTTATACACGCTGGGGTGCGACGAAGGAGCAAACCCACTGATGGCGGGCGGACCAAGGCACCAGGCCGCGACTCGCGCACACGTGAGCCCGACGCGTCGCGTTCATTACCTGTCCCGGACTCCCAGCCTCCGGGGCGCATAGGCAAGGGAGCCCTCTGACGGCAGGTGGACGACCAAGCCTCCACGCCGCCATTCACACAAGTGGACCAACGCATCCCGCTCATTATTTACCAAGTTGACTCCAGCGCTTCGGGATCCATACCTCGGACGGTTAAGGAAGGAAGTTCACAGCGCACTGCCTTGTGTCAACTGCAACTTGGGTATACAGCATCTGCACCAGCTTTTTGTCCTCCCATCACCATCATCCCAAAGTTGACGCTGCGCTACCGTCCATGGCTACAAATTTTCTGGAAGGGTCGAGTAATGGTCACGTTGAAGTGAGGGTATACAATGTCGAGGGTGACATTTGTCAATATCATTCACCTGCGGAAGCGAGGAGTGAGTCTAGGTTCTGGATACGAATTTCAGGCTGTTGACAGCATCGACGTAGGCCTCTTTGAGCTCCTTCAGCCCATTACAGACGCATCTCATACCCGAGATCGGAAGCGATCACCTCCAGACTCTGCTTGCATGGCGGGAACACGAAAAGGAGTGATAGAATGGATTATCGCTTGGCTGTCTAGCAGCGTCATACTGCTGATCAAGAAACAACACATCCTGTGGGTGTACGGCTATGCGGGCTGTGGCAAGTCCGCTATCGCCCAAGAGATCTCCGAGCAAGTTCAGGATGGAGGTCGCTTGCTCGCCACTTTCTTCTTCTGCCGGAACGCAGGCGACAGGAGCAAGATAGGACGACTCCCAAATACCCTCGCAAGTCAAATGGCGACTTCTCTGCCCGATACCATCCCATTCATCCAGGCCGCGGTGAACGCTGAGCCGGAGCTGCTACAAGTCAAGTCCCCTTTCTCCTTAAGCGCTCGGCTTCAGCGGCTGGTGTACAAGCCTTTCAAAGCTGCTGCATCCCAAGCCTCCCTTGCCAAACTCTTCCGATCGACTCCTTATCTCATCATTATCGACGGTCTTGACGAGTGTGACGATAAAGAAGGCGTTCAGGAGTTCATCACGACAACGCTGAAATTCTTCAAAAAACATCCCTCCATTCCCCTTCGAATTCTTATCACTAGCCGGGTGGAACAGCACATCCATTCGTGTCTCGCTGCGGATAGTGGGGTGATTTTGAAGGACCTCGCTGATCATTGCTCGAGGGACGACATCGTGGAATTCGTGCGTGTAGTATTCGAAGCGGAAACGCGATCCAATCCAGTTATCCAGGCATACATGCGGCAGAATGGCTCGTGGCCAAGCCGTATCGATTCCGAAAAACTCGTGGATCACATCGGTGGATCCTTCATTTTCGCTGCGACTCTATTCAAATTCATATTCCAAGGATCAGGCTCCCCAGGCGACTGCACCACCCCATTGGACCGCTTTCCCCTTGCCCTCACCATCGATCCAGGGCTAGACGGCCTCTATTCAGCTACCCTTGCTCGTTCGGAGCATATTTCCCACTTCTCCGATGTCATTTCAACGATCACACTACTCAAGAGGCCACTCTCAATCTCTGCCATTGCCGAACTTCTCGGCATACAAACCCACGAAGTGGTTCGCGTCCTGATTGACCTGCAGGCTGTCATTCAAGTTCCGGGCACCGACGACGCACCAGTTACCTTCTACCACACTTCCCTTCGTGACTTCCTGACCAACAAAAGTCGATCCGAGCAGTTCTTCGTCCGTCCCTCGTTTCACATGCGCCTTTGCACTTTGTGCGTAGACTGCCAGTTAAAAATTTATCGCCAAACTCCCAAGATTGGGCCCCGACACAGCAGGTTAACAGCTGCTGCCCAGTATTCCTTCGACCATGACTATACTACCCATTGGAGACTCGCGGGAGAGGTGAAAGTGGAAGCGGAAGCTGTGCCCGAATTGTATAAGTTGATCCAGTTGCGACGGAATATGCTCAAAGTGCTTCCTGACCCCGACCGCCATTGGTCACTGTACGCTCTCGGATGGGCGCTCGAGTCACTATTTGACCACTCCAAGTCGGTTTCTCAGCTTGAGGAGGCCATTTCAATGCATCGTGAGGCGCTCAACCTCCGGCCACATCCCCACCCCGACCGCCATTGGTCACTGTACAACCTCGGATGCGCGCTCAAGGCCCTATTTGATCACTCCAAGTCAGTTTCCCACATCGAGGAGGCCATCTCAGCCCATCGCGAGGCGCTCGACCTCCGCCCACACCCCCACCCCAACCGCCATCGGTCACTGTACTATCTTGGCCTGGCATTCTATTCACACTTCATGGAAACTGGATCCACTAGACACTTTGACGAGGCTGTCTCCCTGTCTCGGGAAGCTCTGACCCATCACCTGCCTATCCCTTCCTCCCGCTCTAACGCACTTGTTTGGCTTGTAGCGTACCTCATCCCTCAATATGTCAAGACTCAATTCACGGACGACTTAGATGAAGCAATCACGTATACCCATGAGCTTTTCGACGAACATTTTATTGAAGGCCATGAGCGCCGAGGCTGGGTCTTGGAAAATCTACGGTCCCAACTCCAGCTACGTTTCAACGTGACCGGGAACCAGGACGATTTGGACGAAATCCTGAAGTTGGAGGAGGAGATTATCGCATTGGGACTTGCAATCTTCCTTTCCAGCTCGCTTGACACATCGCGTAGATGATCATTTCATCATGCATGCTTATCACGAAGACGTGTAAACCTGTTTCGAATCTATGCATTCCACTTTATACACATGTACGTTACATTTTGTTCCACCATAGACTATATATGCAGAGGCTTTCCAGACGCCTACGTGATGTCGAGTGTTCTGTTGTCTGAAGACATTCAGAAAGCGGGTAACTAAACTTTCTAAAGGCAGTTTATGATCAACGTGTAGCGAAGTAGTCACAGAAATAGACCTTATCATTATTTTCATCCACAAAGATCTCGTTGAATGGCACGCGAGAGTTGACACACGAATCCATCCCCAGCGAACCACAGAAGTCTTGGTGAATTTAGTAACATTTGTATCTTGCCCAGCACTCAGACAAGCTTAGGTCACACAGGCCTCTTCCGGTTGATAGTTAAACGAGACCCTGAATCGACGGTGGAGGAATCTGGATTCGACAATCTCCTACAGTTCGATCTTGCCGCAAAGCGCCTAATTGTGTTGGTAGATTTTCTCACCTTAAAGAGTTCCCAGTTAGATAGATGCCTCTTCATTCTCATCAGCATTGTAAACGGTGCATTTCTCATCCAGAATGCTGTCTGGGCTGCCCTGAGTGCCTGGAAAGCTTCAGATCAGTTGCTCAAAGAACAGCAAATACTGTCTTGGATTGTACCAGGGACAGGTAGAACGGAGGTCTCGAGGCAGACATCGACTGACAAAACTCCATGCCGGAAACATTTGGATCTATATACTGTACTGTACAATGATCTGCAATCGATTCTTGACGCGTCGCTGGCCCAAACTCACGTCAGCAGTTGTCTTCTGCATCACCAAGCGAGAAAAGCACGACTCATGTAACCTTTGGACACACCAAGCCTCTCAGCCTTCTCAAGTACATCCAGCGGAAACACCTGTCCGTGTCCTTACAACGTGGCCACACCGTTCCCTGCCATTGGTCTTCTAGTAGAGAAGGGTAAGAAGGCGTGAGCGAGGTAGCCTTAGCCAGCTCAGATTCCGAGTACGCTGTATAATCACCCCGGACACGGGAGACACTGCGGCGGCGAGAACCTTTTCGATATATCTAGGATTTCGCAAACGGTCAGTACGAGATGGAGGGCTGACTGGACATGAACGTGCGAGATGCTTCTCCTCGTATAGTTGAGGTACAGAGTTCCGAGAGGCGTATACGAGAAGAGTCTTCTCAACCATGAGCGGACTCATAATCCCAGGAAAGAAAGTCCAGTTCGTTATGGTCCCTGGAGCAATGGGCTGTCAGATCACCACACCAGGATGGTGCTAACGAAAGCTACTCACCATCAACAATTATCTAGAAGATCTACAATACAGTATGCGAAAAACTTGAATTATTTATCGTGTACTGCACAATGATCTGCAATCGATTTTTGACGTGTCGTTGGGACTTTGGATGAATTCTCTATTTCCGAAATCAGCGTCAGACACTGTCCTCTGCATGGCCAAGCAAGAAAAACACCACTCGCATAGCCTTCAGACAACTTCACCCTTCCAACCTTCGCAAGTACATCCAGCGGAAAAAATTGTGACGGGATCGTGCACCGCATTCTCACTACATGAACACACCATTCCCTGCCACTGGTCTTCCAATAGAGAAAGAGAAGGGTAAGAAGGGATGAATGAGCCAGCTCAAATTTCAGATACGCTGTATAATCACCTCAGACACGGGAGATGTCTGCGGCGGTGAAACCATTGCCAGAGTTGAGAGCAGACAAGGATACTGTAGTATTAAAGCCGTGTCAGAAGCCGAAGGTGCAGAACTTTTTTTGACAGAACCTACATAGATGGCTCAACACGCCAGCATCCACGCCAAGGTCTTCAGCGGGCTCAGAGCCTCCTTTGATCTTGTAGGAAAAGCTTGAAGGAGAGTATTGCAGCAGATCAGTCATAGGATTCAGTCTTCCACGAGAGGGCATGGCTATGATGAGCATTGATTATTTTGAGGAAGAATTGAAGGAATGAGATGAGGGCATGGACCTAGAATCACATGCTGTATCCATCTCGTAGTGGCTGCACCGCAAAACGCCTCCAACGCAGGTAACATCAACTCTCTTCACATTCAAGACCAAACTATGCACCAAATACAGTTGTTAGGAATGTGGGAGCAGAAAGCACGACGACAGGCGGCTCACCCATTTCAGATCCGGGAACTTGGCTTGCAAAAGCTTTCCAATACCTCGGTCCAAGTCAACAGCTGAATCCTTCTATTCTTCTGGTCATCAATGACGCTGAGTGGGTGATCTTCCGGTGACGGCAGAGACTGAGATTCGAGGAGGTGAGAGAGTTACTGCTGTTCCGTCCTAAAGGTGAATGCATGAGCTCGTAGCCAATGCCGATGTGGACTCCCTGTAGCCTCTTGACAGTGTCTTTGAGCGTCCACAGCTCCTCTTCTTTGCCCTAGCCAACCTGCCTAACCCAGATAATCCCGTTCACGTCGAATTGCTCCTGGATCCCCTCCTCGCTCAAGCCTAGTCCTTAACGGTCAGGGTTGAGAGCAGTGATTTCTTCTCGATGGATAAGGTCCAAAGCGTCTATACGGGCGGCTTTATGACCATGTATACACATAGGTAGACAAACCGCTTGAACGGAGCATTGCTCGCTCTGTTCTAGAGCTGGGTCGAGGTATCTTTTCTGCTGTTAGATTCAACGTCGTCCGTGAGGCCAGAGAGGTTACACACGGTCTGTAAACATGTATTTGTGGTATTTCCTGTGCCCTGGGTACAGGAAACCCCCACGACTAATCGTATTAGCCACAATGAGCTCCACATCCCGAGCTCGCCAAACGGCCAACGACGTTGGCGCCTTTCCTCGTTATGAGCCTCATATCAGGCTAGCCTTCGTCTTCTCGCTGTGTTCTGATAGTTAGCCAGCTCATGATTCCCATAGTTCCCTTGAATAACCAAGAGCATTCCGAGCAATAATAGACGTACCGGGGTCCCCAAACTCTCGAAGATATGAAATGGTCCCAAAAGTTGGAGGTCGTTGTCGTCGCTGAATCGCGGTGATAAGGGTTGAGTAGGCCTTGCAGAAGGCGGTGGGAAGCAAGCGAGCTCGGACCCATGCTGGATTTATACATGCTGAGTGAAACGAAGGAGCAAACCAGTGATGGCCGGGCAGACCAAAGCGCCAGGCCGTGTCAATGCAACGCATGCACACGTGAGCCCGGCGCGTCGCGCTCATTACTCACTGTTGCCCTGTCCCAGGGCGCGCAGGCAAGAGAGCCCAAGGCTCCACGCTGCTATTCAGACAAGTGAGCCATCACATCGTTATTTAAGATCGACTCCAGAGCGCTTCAGGTTCGTTTCATGAGCATGCCTCAGACGGTTAAGGAAGGAGGTTCAAACGTTCACAGCCCACTTCACAGCATGTGTCAACCGCAAGGCATACCCCAGCTGCACCAGGTTTCGATCCTCCCATCATCATTGTTCCCAAGTTGACGCTACGCCACCGTCCATGGCTACAAACTTTCTGGAAAGGTCGAGTATTGGCCACGTTGAAGTGAGGGTATACAATGTCGAAGGTGACATTCGTCAACATCATGGACCTGTGGAAGCAAGTGAGTCTAGATTTTGGATATGAACTTCAGATTGTTGACAACATCTATGAAGGTCTCTTTGAGCTCCTCCAACCCATCAAAGACGCATCCCATACCCGAGATCGCAAGCGATCACCTCCAGACTCTGCTTGCATAGCGGGAACACGAAAAGGAGTGATAGAATGGATTATCACTTGGGTGGCCAGCAGCATTTCTGTGCTGATCAGGAGGCCACACATCCTGTGGGTGTATGGCTATGCGGGTTGTGGCAAGTCCGCTATCGCCCAAGAGATCTCCGAGCAAGCTCATGGTGGAGGTCGTTTGCTCGCCACCTTCTTCTTCTGCCGGAACGCAGGGGACAGGAGCAAGATGGGCCGACTCCCAAACACTCTCGCAAGCCAAACGGCGACCTCCTTGCCCGACACCATCCCATTCATCCAGGCCGCGGTGAAGGCTGAGCCGGAGCTGCTGCAAGTCGAGTCCTCTTTCTCGCTAAGCGCCCGGGTTCAGCGGCTCGTGTACGAGCCCTTCTACGCAGTCGCGGCTCAATTCTCCTACGCCGAATACTATCTATTGAGTCCGTATCTCATCATCATTGACGGTCTCGATGAGTGCGACGATAAAGAAGATGTCCAAGATTTCATCACTGCAACGCTGAAATTCTTCAAATTGCATTCTTCCATTCCCCTCCGAATTCTTATCACCAGTCGGGTGGAACAACACATTCATTCGTGTCTTGCTGCGGATAGTGGGGTGATTTTGAAGGACCTCGCTGATCATTGCTCGAGGGACGACATTGTGGAATTCATGCGCGTAGTATTCGAAGCGGAAACACGATCCAACCCAGTTATCCAGGCATACATGCGGCAGAATGGCTCGTGGCCGAGCTATAGCGATTCCGAAAAACTCGTGGATCACATTGGTGGATCTTTCATCTTCGGGTCGACGCTGTTCAGGTTTATATTCCATGGGTCAGGCTCCCGAGGGGACCACTCTACCCCATTAGACCGCTTTCCCCTTGCCCTCACCATCGATCCAGGGTTAGACGGCCTCTATTTATCCACCCTTGCTCGTTCAGAGCATATTCCCCATTTCTCCGATACCATTTCAACGATCACACTGCTCGAGAGGCCACTCTCGATCTCTGGCATTGCTGAACTTCTTGACATACAAACCCATGAAGTCGTTCGTGTCCTGATTGACCTGCAGGCTGTCATTCAAGTTCCGGGCACCGACGACGCACCAGTTACCTTCTATCACACTTCCCTTCGCGACTTCCTGACCAACAAAAGTCGATCCGAGCGGTTCTTCGTCCGTCCCTCGTTTCACATGCGCCTTTGCACTTTGTGCACAGCCTGCCAGTTGAAGGCTTATCGCCAAACTCCCAAGATTGGGCCTCGGCACAGCAGTTTAACAGCTGCTGTTCAGTATTCCTTTGACCATGGCTATACTACCCATTGGAAACTCGCGAAACGGGTGGAAGTGGAAGCAGAAGCTGTGCCCGAATTGTACAAGTTGATCCAGTTGCGACGGAATATGCTCAAAGTGCTCCCTGATTCTGAGAGGGGAGGCGAACTGGAGAAATTCGGCGTTGAGCTCAAATCATTATTCGACCACTCCAAGTCGGTTTCTCACCTCAAGGAGGCCATTTCAATGCATCGTGAGGCGCTCGACCTCCGGCCACATCCCCACCCCAACCGCCACTGGTCACTGTACCGTCTTGGATGCGCGCTCAACTCACTATTCGACCACTCCAAGTCGGTTTCTCACCTTAAGGACGCCACTTTGGATGATGCATCGTGAGGCGCTNCGACCTCCGGCCACNATCCCCACCCTSAACCGNCCATAAGTCACTGTACAAGCTCGGATGCGCGCTCGGCTCACTATTTGACCACTCCCAGTCGGTTTCTGACATCGAGGAGGCCATTTTGATGCATCGCGAGGCACTCAACCTCTGGCCACATCCCCATCCCAAACGCCATAAGCCACTATACAGTCTCGGATGCGCGCTCACGTCACTATATGACCACTCCAAGTCAGTTTCGCACCTCGAGGAGGCCATTTCGATGCATCGTGAGGCGCTTGAACTCTGGCCAGATCCC
>SDEE01000259.1:0-62100 GCA_004126415.1 Candolleomyces aberdarensis
TTTTCGCTAGGATTGGTGGAGAGAAGGATTCAGAGGACGGCTAGGGCCACAGCTTGCCTATCATCGTGGAAGTCGAAAGCAGAGCAACGCTGCCTCAGTCGACCCGGGTTTCTCACGACTAGATCCGGCAACCGCATTTGGAGTATGGCATGCCCAGTTTGTGCCGAGCCACTCCTATGCCTCCTTCTTAAAAGCTACTTCCACTGCTCGGAGCTGGACGAGTAGGAGTGGAAATTGGCCGCTCCTGATTGGGACCTGGCGCCGGCACCTATCCCATGTCTCATATACACAAGCATTTGCAGTTGCCTTGGCTCGTCGGCGTTGGAAGCTTTGGGTTGGAATTCAAAGATGGCACAGTTCGCGGTGCAGGCGGTGAGTTCCCACCGATGAGTATCATAGAGAGCCCACGCACGCACCCTATCACGACCGCTGAAATCTCATCTAGGAGGCCTGTGCAGCAATTCTACGGCAAATGCCCTTTCTGGCGGTATGCAGGGATGGTGCAGCGCGTCAGTGGCGTTTCCGCTCGGGCACACCGGAAGGGGTTCAAGTTTGTAAAGAAGCGGGTACAGAGTGATAGTCCGATGAAGAAAATCCACCTAGGATGGGCCACGCTCAGTATGAATGCATGAATTTGGTGTCTCATGCGTGACGTATGTCGACTTTACCCATCATAAATACCTTGAGATGCAGCGCCAATTGTTGAATACTCAAATATTACTCCTACAGACCCTACGATAACAGAAACACTAGATTGCTTTTGTGCAGCCCTCGCCATCCTTCGCGCCCTCTACTACACTACATTCTCATCCACCTTCCCAGAGGGGGAAAGCTCACCTCACGTGTACCGTCGCTATGATTGTTGCTACCACCTAAACCTCTGCTTTCTCCTCACATATGTGGACATAACCTACCTGACCTCCGGACCCCGGTCCAACTACACCTACAACGCAATCTTCAGCATCTTCCTCGAGCTACTGTATAACCTCTTATGGACTCTCTATTCTCGTCCCGGGATTAAAAGTAAAATATCAGTCTTGAGATGATACCCTAACAGATCTAAAATATACAGGCCCCCGTTCACCTGGAAGGCCGGTCTGCTCTTAGCACTCACTTTGGCTGCTAAGACTCTCGAGCTATTCGACTTTCTTTTACTGGCTGGGGTGTTGCGCCAGGACTCGGGAGTTCTTTCTTCCAACGCCGTGTCTTCAACCCAAAGCGAGCCAAAGATCATCGAGCCCAATGCCACTGGCGTGCCACCAGTAAGGAAGCGGGCAGAAGAGACATCTGCAAGCCACAGCAGGTCTACCATCTAATCGTACTCGAAGTACACCGAGCCATAAAATGTGTCGCCAATTCGTTCCTGCAGCCATCTTGTTGGATTGCGTGAGTCAGTCAGAGAATCGCAGATTCGGACGGACGCACTAAGGGGTTGATGAGCTTCTATCTAGGGAAGACACCATTGGCGTGGAAAGCGGCTTGCTGCTGCACAGGCCGGCACCGCCCGCTACAGTCCCTATTCGTATGCCCAATTCCCACTTCTCCAGGAAGTTTAGATAACGCATAAAATGCTGCAGCGTGAAAGGTGGAAGGCGCTGGGGTCACCAGGATGGCCAACCAGCGCCGTCCGGATGCTGCGAGTTGAGGAGAGTTTGCACGATCTGACGCGATATTATTATTATTGTCGCAACTTGACAAATGTTGAAGAGCATTCAATCTCAATCACGGCTCATGCCGAGCCCACTCCCCTTCTCCAGCCCCCCAAACCCCAGTCTTCATTCTGTACACAAAACATTAGCTAGTTAAGTGAATGAAATAAGAGCGGAACAGAGTCAGAATGATCACTTACCCGAATCAAGCTATCAGCTAGGTTTCCATGATCCTCGGGCGATCTCTCGTACCCTTTTTCGAGCCTTCAAAAGCTAATTCAAAGCAATACGACGTCAGTCCCAAGTTCATAGCGAGAAAGGCAAAGCAAAGCAAAAACAAAAAACGAAAAATTGAAGAAGGAAAGGTAAACTGTACCTCATTTGTATATGCACACCCTCGAACCGCTCTTAACAACTCTTCACGCCTTCCCGCCTCTTCTCCAAATGAGGTCATGTACGTTACGCACGGCGTCGAAACGGACAGCCCATTTATCGCCTAATAACATGTTCATCAGTTTCGGAAAGGGGAGATGATGATCACGTAGGCTGACCTTCAGTCCAACCTTATCCTCCCCCGCCCGCGCCCCATCTCGATTCCTCGCTTCTAATAAGCCCGTCTGGTTATTAACAGAAGGCGTTCATGGTTAGCTGCGGAAATATTTTCAGATTTGTTGAGGAGCTTTGCAAAGGTGTAGGCTGCGTAGCCGTCGTCTATCAAACAAGAAAATAGACATCAGCCGGCATGTTGATCAATGCGATAGGATGAGGTGATGGATGGGTAGATGAGAAAAGTGTGTGGGGCGACAACATACACGCATAGTCCAAAATCCGCAACGCCCTCTCAGAGTGCACGTCATCCGCGATCCACCTTAGCCAGGGACATTGTACACGGAGGAAAGGCCTGCTCGACATTCGTTGCCAACGTTCTAGAAAAACAAAGAATAACCGTCAGCTGCGAAGCCAAGAAACCCAACACACAATAGGATTCGCGCAACGAAAACGAAAACACAAACCTCCTCCCGGTCCTCATACCCCCTCTCCCTTCCACCCTCGGAGGCCGCACTACATCCTTCCACGCAGCGTCCCAACCCAACTCTCTATCTTCACGAGTGGTTTACCCAGAAACGTTCTTGAGTACTGCTTCAGCGATGAGCAAATCGGCGTGCGGGCCGACCAAGATGTTCGTTTCAACGATGTATTTCTACATGGGTAGCCAGCCGCTCTGTTCGTGTTCAAGGGGGCAACTATGAGTAAAAGTATGAAGAAGGGAGAGGGAGGGAGGAGATGGGACGCACTCATCTGCTGATAATCGTGTATATAATATCCTGAACCATCTGTGGGATAGAATCGGACACGAGGCGAACCTGGAGCGCCTGTATTGCTCTGTACGTATCCTATCAATTAACCATAATCATCAGCTATCCGAAGAATGGTGACGATATAAAGGAAAAGGAAGAGAAAGCGACTAACCTAAACAAAGTACGCAGTAGCGTTGAAGCCTGGCCAGTGCTCGTTGGCTCTGTGTTGTTTGCTCGGATACTATGGAGAGAAGTGAGTCAAAGGCTAGCAGGAGAACAACAGAGAATCTACCTGCAATGAATGAACCACCCGTCCAAACCACCTGCTTCATCAATCGGTCTCCTCATATTCTTCTCCGCCCACTTTGACCTCAATCCTATCGAGGAGCCCTGCGCGTCGGGCTGTCCATTCGAGGGTACCAGGCTTGGGTCTACCGCTTTCTCATCGTCGTCGGTTAGTGGCGATCTGATACAGCTCGTTGGGCTGCGCAACGAGATCAGAAAATTCATAACCCAAATTCGCTCACGCTTGTTTGATGGAGATGAACAAGGTCCCCAGTCTCGCGTCCACCATGTCCTGGGATTCGAGGAGGAAGACGCAGGCGCTCAGAACGGGACCTAAGGCTTCCCGCTTCCTTGGGCACACCGCCAGTTTCTGCATGACTCCATGGTCATATCCATACGAAAGGGGGTGAATTTGTTGTTGAGTGTACATTCGAGATTGGAGAGGAGGAGGGAGAGGGGGGGGAAGTTGAAATGAGCACGGAAGTACCCCTTGGACTTGTCGAGATGGGCCTCACAATACTATCTCGAGGTTCGGTCGAGTAGCCGCATATTTCGAGTAGTAGTTCTTTGTTGTGTCTGTCCGAGTGCGATTGACTTTGGGTTGGATTCGATACCCTGGTGAGTAGGTTACGTTGTTGGGCGTGGATGGTATGTTTTAGGGACGGGCAGTTTCAGTTAGGATGTACGGACGCGTCTTGTCCTTGGGCTGTGACGCGGGATTTGAGAAGGTGAATTTGAGGTGGCCGACACAGGAGGCTGTGGAAGGGCTTTAAATATGTTAGGCAAGGAAGATATGGGACGGATTAGAGAGGAGACTGGATGACAGTGGCAGATGAGCACGGCCGATTAAAGTAGACAGAGGAGAGAGAAAGAGGAGAAGAGATGACTGGACTCACTTGCACCGATCTTGAAAAACACGCTGCCATCCAAGCCAGAGTGACGACCTCTTCAGTCATAGACCACGGCTTGAGCGTCATTCTGGCTAACTACGGCTCTCATACTCCCTTCGAATGCCCTCCAATTTGACGCCTCTCCATTGATTTCTTCGTGTATGACTCTTGGAATGACCGCGACACTTCCGTTTTCATCCAAATGGGCGGATACAGGCAGGTCGGGGGCCGGCAGCGTCCGGGTTCACTTTTTCGAGGGTGGAGGCTAAAGTAATCTGAGGCTTTATTTTCACTAGGATTGTGGGTGAGGTGTAAAGGGAGGATGGCCAGGGCCATAGCTTCTCACGATCGCATCAAGCCGCATTTGGAGTAATGCGCTATGCCCAGACACATTCCTATGCTCCTCAGGGCTGTCAGGCAAGCAAGCGACGTATGACAGCTTCCCAAGGCACTTGCACAAAACATCCCGTGGGGTCCTCACGGCTTGGTCTCGGCTCGGTCCAATCCATCAGTCGGCAATGTTTACCGAGTTCTCTATTTGCTCTGCCTCAATAATAGCTAACTACACTTGAGCTAGACATTTGGCTTTGCGCGACTACGGTTATTTGGTGGTAACTTTACACTAGTAGAGGAAGACCTATCCCGCTTCCAAAACCTGGTCTCGTTGTTGCACACGATAATCTACAAGGTCTACGAATTGATGGCCAAACAATACCATCACTGGCATTCTTCTTATGGCGAGGGACCCCGAAACCAAAATGTTCACCTGCCTTTTGGGGTTGCATGGGCTCCCATGCTCGGAATGCTAGCCTGGCAGCCCCTCGTGCCTCCTCCTCTTATCCTCCTCTCATATATACCCCAATCCTCTTTCAACACATATCTTCCCAACCTGTACCGCGAACTGCGCCGTCTGAAAATGGCAACCCAAATCCCCCAACCACGGCACCTGGAAGTCGAGCTGGAGCTTTGAACCCGCCCCCCCACTCCCGCTGTACCTCACACACCGGTCGTGCCAGGATAGCTGCGAATACGTCTCCATGCACTCTGCTACAAACAAGCCTATCTCACATGGGAGGCCCGTGCAGCAATACAATACAAGTGGCCATTTCGGCGGCGCGCTTGGATGCAGGAGCCCGCGTCAGTTGTGCTTTCAGCACTCAACTAGTGGGCACACTGAATGGGATCTAGAAGGTTATTGAGCGATCATTTAACGCAGAACCTGTACCTTGCACGGGCGGCATCTCATACGCGAGGTTTGTCGATTCCGTCGATCATAAATACCTCGTAATCCAGCGCTAATTGTTCCCTGAAGATAACTGAAAAATTAGGCTACTTCTCTGCAGCCCCTGCCATCCTTTGCTAACTCTACTACATCCTCTGTCTCTTCCACCCCTTCCGCTTTAAGAGTGCACGCTCAAACAATCCGCGGGTATCCTTGGTAGTTACCAGGCCTTTGCTAGCGATCCCCTTGGTCCTAACATATGTCGGCAACATTCACCAACCTGACCTCTGGACCCCAATTCGACTACACCTACAACACCATCTTCAACCTTGTCCTTGGACTTCCAAATAGCGTCTCATGGACTCTTCACTCCCTTCCCTCGAGTTCAGTCTTGAGCCGGTACCCTAACAGACCTCAAACCTATGACAGGCCCCTGTTTGCCTGGAAAGCATTGACAAGCCTGTTTGTCGCTCTCAACACGACAGCTACAAGTTTCAAGTCATTCAATCTTCCTCCCTGCGCTCGGGCTTTCGATGCTGATGCAATCTGGCATGCAGCCACCGCACCTATAGCGTATTTCTGGTACAGTTTTCGGTTCATGATGCGTTGGATGGGAGTTGAATAGAGTCGGGGGTGATTCGAGTGTAATTGTAGCCTAAATATTATTACAACGAGCTCAATGGAATTCAGACATCGTTGTACTATTACGCAGCGGATTTATCCATACACCCTGAACCTATATGTCGAAGACGTCCAGCCCACCCCTTTCTCTCGCTCCCCAAGGCCTAAACCCCGAGCGCCTCCAAAACCTATCTCGTATTTTATGACAGGCTCATTCAGCTTCAGACTTAATCATTACAACTCAATGACACTCAAAAGAAGCCCTAAACACGAGTTCAAAGGGTTCCCAATACTACTCGAAATCGTACATACAATATCGAGGCGCCAATTCATGACAAAGGTCGAAAGACAGTCGCATGTCGGTCCAAAGGACGGCCCGCCTTCAAGGTCACACCTCGTTGGCATCTGTATATCGTGGCAGGTTAGGGGAGCACCATAGAGTGGCAGACCATCGAATGGCTTACCAGTCGAGCTGCAGCAGCGACACAGTGAATTCAGTGGCGCGGTAGGGACTGGTGTCCCAAGCCAAACGCAGCAAAATCACCGCTTTGCCCAAAAGCCTGCATCGTGCTCTTCCAAGTGAGAAAATCTGTGGCGTAGTAGGTGCCACCTGTTTGGGGTCTCCCAGTTGGTGTCCTCGCCAAGGGCCTTGATCAATCCGCTTCTGACATGCTTGCAACTTGGACGGCATCGGGTATACCAATGACACTACAAAGAAAAAGTCTGAGCCTGCCAGGGATTCAGAGACTCAGACAATTGCACTCACCGTTGCATGGACTCTGCAAAAGACCCAGTCGATAAAAACCTTCTGCCGCTGGCTGTCTTCCAAATAACATTGCACCCACCAGGCTACATCACAGGACAAAATGATTGTGTCCACGCGACTCAACTCCTTGGAAGACTCGGGAAAGACTTTTGAAAGAATACTTTCCCAAAAGAAGTTGACGAAGAAGGCATCCCTTTCCTGTGTGGTTAGAGAGGGTTCTGGGCCTCTGGCTACAAAATATCTTCAGCCAAGTACCAAACGAGACAGATCAGCACCTACTCTTCCAGAGGTGTAAGTAACGGTTGACAAAGTGTTCCAACACCACCTTCGACTCTACGTACAGGGTTCCAGACCTGGATCTGTCTTGCAGAAAGTCCACCAGGGACTTGTGGTACAAGTGATACGGTGAGTTGTGATCTTCCATGGAAGGAGTGGAAACCAGCGAGTTGAGATTTCTGAACGCATACGATACTTGGCCAGGATATGATTCCAGATATAGGCGGACAAATGTTGCTGGAGCTGGACCTAGGTTTTCAATGTATGTGCCTGTTCTTTCGAAGCATTGTTCACGGAAAATTAGATTGAGCCAGAGAGTACTGAGGGGTGGATTCGGACTGGAGTTAAGAATATGCGTGTACAGCGCATCCAGAGGCGCGAGTGGATTAGCGCAGGCCTTGATTCCGGGCCCAGGAAGCTGTAGAACCTGATTCAACAGTTGGTTAGGATCCTCGCCAGATCCTTCCATGAATCGCCCTACGGTCGCTACGTAGATGAACTGCCCGGACGCATTGGAAATCAGGGTTTGCCGTACATCTTCCCTGGGCCACGAAGAAGGGAGGTGACACCGACGTCGAACGATGGCAAACTTGCTCTCAAGGAACAGCTTCATGTCGGCGTCCGGGTTGTACTTCTCGTCGAGGAATAATTTCCTCGTCACGGAGTGGGCTACCTCGGTGAAGAATGACTGGATGGCATGTTCGGGACGACTGGCTATGACGATACGGAAGGGAAAGTCGGAATCGCTGGCGGCCTTCTTCAACACGGAGAGAATTTCGGTCTGATCCTCTTCTTTGGAGCGAGGAGATATGTCGCTTCGGGTCGTATCGTGGTATTGTTCAGCCTC
Source organism: Candolleomyces aberdarensis (assembly GCA_004126415.1). NCBI lineage: Eukaryota > Fungi > Basidiomycota > Agaricomycetes > Agaricales > Psathyrellaceae > Candolleomyces > Candolleomyces aberdarensis. The sequence goes on from SDEE01000259.1 coordinate 7,855, forward strand.
GCATTCATCGAGACCATCGATGAGGATGACCTTGGGCCACTCCGGCAGTGGTGGGCGATCTTGACACGCTCGTAATGGCTCTAATATCAACTGGTCCAATTGCACCTCGAGGTTTTGTTCGAAAATCACTGGATTGTCTTCGACGGCGGAGAGGATTCGGGCTGCAACTTGGGTCATGGCTTTGTGCTGGACGAATTGATAGGCCAGTGTAGGCACCAGACAGTGCTTCGAGCGCCTATTCGCCGAGCCGGAGAACGACGAAAAGAAATGGGTAGCACCGAGGATGCCCTTCCCCTGGCAGATGTTGGCGACAGAGCCCATGATAGCTGTCTTTCCTGAGCCCGCCGGCCCTGTCACCCACATAATATCCTTGGGCTGATCGTCGCTATCTCCGTCACATATCCAACTAACAACCTCCTTCTGCACCGCAACCCTAGTTTCTGGATGGCATTTCGGTGCGTCGTAGCGTTCGGCAGAGTTGTGCAATGCACCAGCTGCGACGTGCTCTCGCAGCTCTTTCAGCAAAGTATAGGTCAGTCCCAGAGTACCGATCTCTCGTTTCGAAACCACTCACTCTCGATAGAGCTTTTGGGTGGGCGTTCACTATAGTGGTTGTAATTCTTCGCGTAGATATGGGTGTCCCCCTCGATGTTGAAGTTACTGGCCTTTTTAAAATGGGAGGACATTGTGGAGTGAGTCGGCGAGGAGAGGTCAGATGCAAAACGCATTAGCCTCGCATTCTTATACACCGCACCACGCCCAAAACGTGCCTCAAGCCTGTGTTTGAGTTCACATGACCGGAACATTGCATTAGGGCGCCTATCGGTGACAACTGGCTGTGACACACCGGCTTGCAGAGAACACGAGGCTTTCATTTCCCGCTCGACGGCTCTTGTTCGAGTTGATTTAGCATGTACCGCGAAACACTGACAGGGCCGGGACTGACGAGTTCTTTCTCCTAGTGCCGTGTCTTTAATTCAGAGCGAGCCAGAGATCGTGATCGGAGCAGCATTGACCCCGTTCTTCATCAAGCCTATATGCCCACCACCGATAAGGAAGAGGTGCAGACAACTCCCTGCAATCGCTTTTCAGACGCACAATCCCCGCTTTCCCAGAATTTTAGGCGACAAATGAAGCGTTGCAGCGTGAAGGGTAGAAGGTGCTGGGAGCGTAAGGATGGTGGACCGGCGCCGTCGGACGCTGCGAGTCGGAGAGAGTCCAGGTTCTGGCACAATTCAGGCGCAGCGGTCCACTGTAGCGATCTTAATATTATTATTATTGTCACGACTCGACAAATGTTAAAGAGCACCCAATGTCAGTCACGGTCCATTCCGATTCCGCTCCCCTTCTCCCGCTCACCGAGCCCCAAGCACCTCCAAAACGTCCGTATGCCTCCACGGTCTCACTTATCTCGAACACCACCTCCACATTTCCGTCCCCACCTGCAGCTAGCAGCTGCTCATCTTTATATCAGGCCCGATCAGCTTCGCACCGTTGATCGAGACCGACTTGACGTAGGGTTTCGTCCATGCTCCGGGCGCCTTGATCTTGAGTGAGATAGTCTTCCTCGTGGAGGTGGGAGACAAGGAGGATGAGGACCGGGTAGTTTAGGACGAATGTATTCAAAGAACGGTGACCGAACGACGTACTCCCCCGATACGAGGTTGATGGGGTAGAAGCCTATCGTTCTGAATATGTACCATGTGTTCTTTTGGCCGCAGTCTTCATTCTGTACACGAAACATTAGTTAGTCATATGAATTAAATATGCGCGAAACAGCATCAGAATGATCACTTACCCTAGTCAACCCGTCAGGTAGGTTTCCACGATTCTCTTGGGCGATTTCTCGTACCCTTTCTTGAGTCTTAAGCACCGCATCTGAAAGTGCGTAGTGGTAGGGTATGTGGCATAAAAGCTAATTCAAAGCAATACGACATCAGTCCCAAGCCCACAGCGGGAAAAGCAAAGGAAAGCAAAAACGAAAAACGAAAAGAAGGAAAGGTAAACCGTACCTCATTTGTATGATTGTTATGCCCACCCTCAAAGCGCTCCTACCAACTCTTCACAAACTTCACCCTCCCGCCTCTTCTCCGAATAAGGTCAAGTACGTTATGCACAACGTCAGACGAATATGCCCGTATATCGCCTAGGAGCGCGTTCATCAGTTTCGGAAAAGGGAGATGATGATCACATAGACTGACCTTCACTCCAACCTTTATACTCCCCCCGCCCACGTCCCATCTTGATCCCTCATTTCAAAACCATCAGGTCATTGGATAAGCTGAACGTGGCATTTATAGCTCGGACGTAGGGATGTGCAGGGGTATTTTCGGTTTGTTGCGGGGCTTTGCAAGGGTGAAGGCGGCATAGTCGTCGTCGTCTGTCAAACAAGCGAATAGTCATCAGCCAGCGTATTGATTAATACGATGGGATTGGATGACAGGTCGGTTGATGAGAAAAGTGTGTGGGGTGACGACGTACATAGTCCAAAATCCGCAACACGCTCTCAGGGTGCACGCCATCCGCGACCTACCCTTTGCTAGGGACGTTGTAGATGGAGGGCCGGGCCTCCTCGTGCTTCGCAGTCAACATTCTAGAAAAACAAAGAATGACCGTCAGCCGCAAAGCCAAGAAACCCAACACACAATAGGATTCGCGAAACGGAACCACAAACCTCCTCCTGATCCCCATACTCCCTCTCCCACCCTCATAGGCCACACTACAATCCTTCCACACAGAGTCCCAAACCAACTCTCTATCTTCGTGAGTGGTTAAGCCGAAAACGTTCTTGAGCACGGCTTTGACGATGAGCCAGTCAGAGTATACGCCGACCATGATGTTCGTCTCGACAAAGTTTTCCATCTGGGTCGCCAGCCACTCTGTTCGTGCTCAAGGAGAGCAAATATGAGTCTGAAGCATCCGTGGCATACGTTCAGGAATGAGGGGGATCTGGAGCATCCGTGTCGCTCTGTACATATCTTACCAATCAATCGCAATCGTCAGCTATGCGAAGAACGACCGCAGTATGGGGGAAAAGGAGGAGGAAGCAACCTACCTAGTATACGACTGCCGTTCATAAACCTGGTTATTGTAGCTTGACCAGTACTTGTTGGTTTCGCGTCGTTCACTAGGATACTATGGAGAGAAGTGAGTGAAGGCTAGGGGGAGAGCGACGGGGGACCTACCCACAAAAGATGAACCACCTGTCAAACTCATCATTCCGGCCTCCTCATCCTCCTCTGTGCCCGCTTCGACCGTTATCCTACGAGCAGCTCTGACCACTTGTACGCATGCATCGAGCCGTCAGCTCGACGGTACCAGGTTTCGCGTCCGCCGCTCTCTCGTGGCCGCTGTTGGCTTCAGCGGCCCTGGGTCGCGAGACAGGCGGGATATCGGGTATTTCATAATTCAAATTCGCCCGTGCTTGTTCAATGGGGATGACGAGGCCCCCTCTCGCAACCACCACGTCCTGGGATTCGGGGAGGGGGCGTAGCCTTTGGTGCTTCGAACAGGTCCTTGGGCTTCATACTTCCCCGGGTACACCGTCCCTTGTTGTATGATTCCGTAGTCGTATCCATACGAGAGGGAGACCTTGCTGTCGAGTTTACGTCCGAAATTGGAGAGGAAGAGGAAGTTGACGGGAGTGCAGAAGCACCCCTTGGACTGGCTTGCAGCCGTCGGCCTCGAGACAGATGTGATAATGCTATCTAGCTCGACGTTGAGTTGAGTAGCAAACTTTGAGTAGTTGATTTTAAGAGGAAGTAGGTGATGGTGGTTGGGTGAGCTTGATGTATCCTGGTGAGTAGCCTATGTCAATGGACGTAGATGTTATTGAGGGACGGGCAGCTTCAATTAGGATGCACGGAAGCTTCTTGCCCTTAGGCTGTGACGCGGGATTTGACAAAATGATTGTAGATGATCGACGCGGGAGGCTAGAGGGCCTTTGGATAGGTTAGCCAAGGAAGAATAGGTCGTAGAAGAAAAGAGAGGGACGAAAGCGACAAAGGCGCACGGCCAATCGAAGTAGACAGGGGAGAGGAGAAAGACAGAAAAAAAGACGGCAGGACTCACTCGCACGCATCTCGCAAAACACCCTTCCGTCAAATCCATCGTCCAGAAGCAGCTATAGTAGCTTGGAGTGGCGACCTCTCACGGCCATATCCATAGGTTGAGCGTCATTCCGGCTAACTACCTTCAGCCCATGGCTCTCGAACCCTCTCCAAGCTGACGCCTCTGCATCAGGTTCTTCGTGTATGAGTCCCGGAACAACCGTGACACTCCCATTTTCACCCATCCAAATGGCCCAGGTGGGAGGGCGGGGCAGCGTACAGGTTCACATTGTCGAGGGCGGAGTTGCCGACTAAAGTCGTCTGAGGCTATATTTTTTGCTAGGATTGTGGGCGAGGTGTAGAGAAGGATCTAGAGGACGGCCAGGGCCATAGCTTGCCTACCATCGTGGAAGCTGAAAGCAGAGCAACGCCTCGTCGGTCGATCTGGGTTTCTCACGATTGGATCAGGCACCCAGACCCTATTGGTCCTCACTCAAGAACGCCTGAGAGAACCCTCGAACACGAACTTGCAGGGTTCACAAAATCACTGGTATTTGTACATACAATATCCATCCATGACAGAGATCATGAGACGGTGCCAGGTCGGTCCAAAAATAGCAGGCTTCGAGGCAGCTGACATCTGTATATCATGGTCATTCAGGAAAGCACTGTAGAGTGGCAGACCATCAAATGGCTTACAAGTCAAGCTGCAGCAGCGACACGGCGAATTCATTCTAGCGTGGTAGACACTGGTGTCTCAACCCGAACACAATGAAATCATTGTCTCAATCTCCGAAACCCTGCATCGTTCTCCTTCAAGTGAAAAAATCTGTGGCATAATAGGCGCCACCTATTTGGGGTCACCCAATTGGCGTCCTCGCCAAGGGCCTTGATCAATCCGCTTCTGACATGCCTGCAACTTGGGCGGCATCGGGTATACCAATGACACTACAAAAAAAAGGTCTGAGCCTGCCAGGAATTCAAAGACTCAGACAATTGTGCTCACCGTCGCATGGATGCTGCAAAAGACAGAGTTCATGGAAATACTCTCGTAGCGGCTCTGAGTTTCCGCGTAATGCCACACCCACCAGGCTACATCACAGGACAAAATGGTTGTGTCCAGGCGACTCAACTCCTGGGCAGACTCAGAAAAGACTTGGGAAGCAATATGGCGCCAAAAGAAGTTGTCGAAGAAAACCTTCCTTTCCTGCGGGGCTAGAGAGCGTTCTGGACCTCTGCCTACAAAATATCTTCAGCCTAGTACCAAAGGAGACAGATCAACACATACTCTTCCAAAGGTGCAGGTAACGGTCAACAAAGTGTTCCAACACCACCTTCGACTCCACGTACAGGTTTCCAGACCTACATCGCTCCTGCAGAAAGTCCACCAGGGACTTGTGGTACAAGTGATATGGTGATTTGTGATCTTCCATGGAAGGAATGAAAACCAACGAGTTGAGGTTTCTGAACACATGTGATGCTTGGCCAGGATACGACTCCAGATATAAGCGAACAAATGAAGCTGCTGGACCTGATGATACACTAAAGTTGAAGGCTGGTCTCTCCAGGTATTTTTCACGAAAAATCAGAGTGAGCCAGAGAACGCTCAGGGGCGGATCTGGACTGGATTTAAGAATGTGGCTGTACAGCGCGTCCAGAGGTGCGAGTGCATCGGTGGAGGCCTTGAAACCGGGCAGCTGTAGAACCTGCTTCAAGAGTTCTTCAGGATCCCCGCCGGATACTTCCATGAATCGCCCAACAGTCGCTATGTAGATGAACTGCCCGGAAGCGTTGGCGATCAAGGTTCGGCGCACGTCTTTGCCGGGCCACGATGATGGGAGTTGACTTTCACGTCGAATGTTTGCGAACTTGCTATCAAGGAATAACCTCATGTCGGCGTCTGGGTTATACTTCGCATCGAGGAACAGCTCCCTGGTCAGGGACTTTGCGATGCCGGCGAAAAAACGCTTGATGGCATGTTCGGGACGACTGGCGATGACGATACGGAAGGGAAAGTCGGGATCGCTGGCGGCCTTCATCAACACAGAGAGAATTTCGGTCTGATCCTCCTCTTTGGATCGAGGGTTTGCATTGCTTCGAGCCATATCGTGGTATTGGTCTGCCTCGCATTCATCGAGACCATCGATGAGGATAACCTTGGGCCACTCCAGCAGTTGTGGCCGATCCCGACACGCTCGCAACGGTTTCAATATCAGCTGATCAAGCTGTGCATCCAGCCTTTGCTTGAAGATAGCTGGATTGCGTTCAATGGTGGAGAGGATCTGCTCTGCTACTTGATCCATGGCATCGTGTTGAACGAGTTGATATGCTAGGGTAGGCACGAAACACCGCTTCGAGCGCCTATCGGCTGAGCCTGAGAAGGACGAGAAGAAGAAGGTAGCACCGAGGGTGCCCTTCCCCTGGCAGGTGTCGGCAACTGAGCCCATGATCGCAGTCTTTCCTGAACCTGCTGGCCCCGTCACCCACATGATCTCCTTGGGCACATCGTCACTATCTCCATCACATATCCAGCTGTCAACCTCGTCCTGGACTGCGACCCTGGTTTCTGGATGGCACTTCGGTGCGTCGCAGCGTTCAGCGGAGTTGTGCAATGCACCAGCCGCGACGTGCTTCTGCAGCTCTGGCCGAAACAAAGGTGAGTCAGTTCCCGTGTACACTCCCTTGGTTCGAAGCGTCTCACTTTTGATCGAGCTTTTGTGCGACCGTTCACTAGTATAGCTGTTGTAATTGGTCGCACTTATATTTGTGCATTCCGCAATGTTCACGTTTCTGGAGTTTTTGAAATGAGAGGGCATCAGGTTGAGTGTGTGTAGAGAGGTGAGATGCAGACCGCACGATCTTGGGGGCAGCTCCCATCCTTATGCAATCTCCCATATCCAAATACACCCCAAACCTGTGCTTGATTCCATACCACTGGGTCATGGCATTCGGGTGTCTATCGGTGGCCAGGTTCAGAGACCACCAGGCTTCCATTTCTGATCGATGTCCTTGGGTTTGGTCACCCTGCTGGATCCGTGATACACTGATTGGGAAGAAGTGCAGGGTCAGCTTCTGCTGCCACTGCAGAAGACAAATTAAATTGAAAAAGAAAAGATTAAAGACACAGTTGAGACCAATGACGCGTTCATCTGCGCGACGCAACCATCGTAAAGTCACGGAAATAGAGAGAGAGCGAAACCACGACAAAGACAGAGAGCCGATCGGAACCTCAACTCACCTTCAGCCCAACCTAGCTTCCGTCTCGATTGCTCGCTTCCATGAGTCGTTGGATGCTTTGCCAGGATAGGATTCCAGATGTAGGCAAACAAATGTTCCTGGCCGTGGACCTGGGTGGTAACCACGGGTTGTCTTTCAAAGCTCTTTTCACGGACATCAGCAAAAACCCCCACTCATGGCTACCCCCTACCTCGAGAGACATACCCCACATGCATGACCATTGCTACAAAAATGGTAATGAGTTCCATGGAAGAGATGGTTGAAACCGATGATTGATATACGGGGGAAGGTAGCAGATGGTAACGATGGTAAAGCCCAGCATAGAAGTCGTTCAAAATCCATCAATGGTTTTTAAAATGCTTGGTGGCGTTTCATGGTCAAAGTGTACAGCCAAAAAAATTAGAAGATGCTACACTGCTGGATAGATGCAGGGTTTGGGGCGAGCATAAACAAGTAAATTCGGCGCTGGCCATGATCGGGGGTTCTTGCCGCTTCGCTGCGTAGATGATCATGAACTGCCGGGACGCGTTAACGGTCAGGGATCTGCGGAAGTCTTCGTTAAGCGAGCGTTCACTATGGTGGATGTAATTGTTCGCGCTGATATTCGTGATCCTCTTGATGTTTACGTTCCTGGAGTTTTTGAAATGGGGGGACATCGTGCGGAATGTGAGCGTGAGTGGGTGAGAGGTCAGATGCAAGACGCATTAGCCTCGTGGCGACTCGCGTTCTTGTGCACCGCAGACGAGACATTGCAAGGCACACCAGGTCTACCGTCTCATCATACTCGAAGCACAGCGATCCTTAAAACGTGTCGCTAAGTTGTGCATACAGCAGATGCCCTGTTAGATTGCAGAAGTCGGTCAGACAATGGCGGATTTGGAGGGACGCACATAGGGTGGCGATGAACCCCTGTCTATAAAAGACGCTCGTTTGGTGGTAAGTGGCCTGCTGATGCCGCTCAGGCCAGCACCACCTCCTATGATCCCTCTTCAAATACTCAACTCCCACCTCTCCAAAAATTGAGATGATACATGGGATGTTCTAGCGTGAAGGGTAGAAGGTGCTGGGAGCTGGAGAGAGTCCGGACAGGGGTCTCACACTATTCAAGCGCAGCGGTGCATGGTAGCGATATAATTATTACTATTGACCCGACTCGACAAACGTTGAAGACCGTCCAGTGTCGATCACGACTCATGCCGAGTAGCTTGAGCCAAATGGACTCAAAGAATGGCAACCCAGCGACGAGCTCCCCCGACACGGGGTTGACGGGCTAAACATCAAAAGAATACAGCCATTTATCACTGAAAACGTTCATCAGTTTCGGGAGAGGGAGACGGTGATCACACAGACTGACCTTCAGTCCAAACTTTGACCTCCCCCGCCCACGTCGCATCTTGATTTCTCGCTTCCAATAAGCCTGTCTGGTCATTGAACAAGCTGAAAGGGACATTCATGGCTCGAACATGGGGATGTGCGAGGATATTTTTGGATTTTTTAAGGAGCTTTGCGAGGGTGTAGGCCGCGTCATCGTCGTCTGTCAAACAAGAGAATGGTCATCAGCCGACGTGTTGATTGATATGAGGGACTGGGTGGATGGATTAAGAATGTGTCAACATTCTATAAAAACGAAGAATAACGGTCAGCTGTGAAGCCAAGGAGCCCGACGCACAATAGGATTCGCGAAACGAAAACACATACCCTTGGGGCCACACTGCAATTCTTCCATGGAGCTTCCCAACCCAACTCTCTATCTTCTTGAGTGGTCAAGCCGGAAACGTTCTTGAGCACGGCTTTGGCGATGAGCCAGTCAGCGTGTGTCACAGTTTCCACATGGATCGCCAGCCACTCTGTTTGTGCTTAAGGAGAGCAAATATGATTCTGAACCATCCGTGGCATATGTTCTATGAGGAGTATCTAGAGCATCCGTATTGTTTTATACGTATCCTATCGATCAATCGTAATCGTCAGCTATGCGAAGAACGACCACAGTATGGGGGAAAAAGAGGAGGAAGCGACCTACCTAGTACACGACTGCCGTTCATAAACCTGGTTATCGTAGCTTGACCAGTACTTGTTGATTTCGTGTTGTTCACTAGGATACTATGGAGAGAAGTGAGTGAAGGCTAGGGGGAGAGCGACGGGGGATCTACCCACAACGGATGAACAACCTGTCCAACTCATCACTCCGGCCTCCTCATCCTCCTCTGCACCCGCTTTGACCGTTATCCTACGAGCAGCTCTGACCACTTGTACGCATGCATCGAGCCGTCAACTCGACAGTACCAGGTTTTGCGTCCGCCGCTCTCTCGTGGCCGCTGTTGGCTTCAGCAGCCTCGGATTGCGTGACAGGCGGGATATCGGGTATTTCATAATTCAAATTCGCCCGTGCTTGTTCAATGGTGATGAACGAGGCCCCCGCTCTCGCACCCACCGCGTCCTAGGATTCGGGGACGGGGCGTAGCCTGAGGTGCTTCGAACAGGTCCTAGGGCTTCACACTTCCCTGGGTACACCGTCCCTTGTTGTATGGTTTCGTAGGCGTATACATACAAGAGGGAGACCTTGCTGTCGAGTTGGCGCCCGAAATTGGAGAGGAAGAGGGGGAGGAGGAAGTTGACGTGAGTGCAGAAGCACCCTTTGGACTGGCTTGCAGCCGTCAGCCCCGAGACAGATGTGATAATGCTATCTAGCTCGACGTTGGGTTGAGTAGCAAACTTTGAGTAGTTGACTTTGAGAGGAAGTAGGCGATGGTGGTTGGGTGAGCTTGATGTATCCCGGTGGGTAGCCTATGTTGATGGGCGTAGATGTTATTGAGGGACGGGCAGCTTCAATTAGGATGCACGGAGGCTTCTTGCCCTTGGGCTGTGACGCGGGAGGCTGCAGAGGGGCTTTGGATAGGTTAGCCAAGGAAGAATAGGTCGTATAAGAAAAGAGGGACGAAAGCGACAGAGGCGCATGGCCAATCGAAGTGGAGAGAGGAGAGGGAAAGAGGGGAGGAGATTACTCGCACTCATCTCGCAAAACACCCTTCCGTCAAAGCCATCGTCCAGAAGCAGCTATAGTAGCTTGGAGTGGCGACCTCTCACGGCCATATCCATAGGTTGAGCGTCATTCCGGCTAACTACCTTCAGCCCATGGCTCTCGAACCCTCTCCAAGCTGACGCCTCTGCATCAGGTTCTTCATGTATGACTCCCGGAACAACCGTGTCACTCCCATTTTCACCCATCCAAATGGCCCAGGTGGGAGGGCGGGGCAGCGTACAGGCTGACTTTGTCGAGGGCAGAGTTGTTGACTAAAGTTGTCTAAGGCCATAGTTTTCGCGAGGATTGTGGGCGAGGTGTAGAGAAGGATCTGGAGGACGGCCGGGGCCATAGCTTCTCACGATCGCATCAACTTGCCGCATTTGGAGTGAGGCACTGTGCCCAGACAGATTATGAGCCATTCTCCACCTTAGGGACAGCTTTTCTGGATCACGTGAAGGCCTGCTAGGTACTTTACACCCGTCAATAAATTGACCTAGTGGTGTCCTGCCAAATGTAAACACCCCTGCCAATTCCAAATTAGTCGAGGCTAATTTTCACCTATCAGCAGTGGTATTGGCGGTTTGCCGTGCCAGTCACCACGAAATTGTGAGGTTTTACAGGAGTGATCTTCGCAGTGTAAGCCCAAACCGTTCGCAGTGTCAGTCACACTGGCATTACAGTGTCAACGACTCGAAGGTTACACTGTCAAACATTTGAACATTACACTGTCAAATTTTTTGTTGACCGTCAACGTTTCAATTCTCGCTAACGTTATCATATCCGACTTCTTCTGTCAGAAGCAGAATGAGCCATTTTCCCGCCACCACGCCTGTGTTGTAAGACACGCTTCCTGTCGCCGGTGCATTATTTAGTGTCGCCGTACTTGGACAATGCACCGCATACACTCGATTTCTCACTGGGCATATGTGTCATTCATGTATCATCATCGTTTGTTTTCCGCCAGTCCTGTCATGTTTTCTCATGTTAGTTTGTCTCATTCCTAAGTCTCTCCGAATTAATTCAGGCGAATTCTGGGTAAGGGGTATTCAATTCTGAGGGCGCGGGGAAATACACAAGATGTAGTTGCAAGAATAAAAGATAAACACGATCTAAATACAAAAGAATCACACAGATGATATTAACAGATAACGGACTCTCAACCTGTCTCCTCGTAACCATCGCCATCCGGGTATCCATCGCCAGCGCTGCCCCCCGACTGGTCGCGGGCTTCCGGGATAGAGGGCAAATGATGGGATGACTGGGTGTAGGGGTGATTAGCGCCGTAGTGGTCACTCTGATCGTACCCGGCGGTGTCGTGGTCGTAGTGAGCAGCATCGTCAGTCACACCATTGTGGGAACTCTGATCGTAGCGAGGGGCGTTGTTGTAATTGCTAGGAGCGTCGCTATAATCACCGAAGTCGTAATCGCCACCATGATCTGTCGGGCCATATTGGGCGGTCTGGGAAGCCTGGGCGGGATAGGCAGTATCCCACGTATACGAGCTGTTAGATGTGGCCTGGGGTGGCTGGCCATAGATATACGGGTGGTTAGATGCAGAGGCAGTCGATGGAGGTGGACGCTGTGGAGGTAGACCCCTAGGAGCCATGCTGTGAACATTCCCTGCGATCTGAGCATGAGGTGTGGCCCTAGGATCGCAATCGGAAGGATATGCCATCGGTGCCTGCTGCCAGCTTTGAGTATGAGTGACCTGCAGGCGGTTCTCAGGCATGAGGTGATGGGGGTGGATGCGGGAAGAAGGTCGAGGGGGAGGCTGAATGGAAATTGCACGGGAAGGCGGTCGAGGTACTGGTTGAGCAGGAATCGCACGGGAAGGTGGTCGAGGCACTGGCTGAGCAGGAATCGTGCGTGGAGGAGGTCGAAGTGGTGGCGCAGTAGTGTTCTGCTGCGGTAGGACAACAGAGTTTCCACGGAGCGAGCTTTGGGGCGGCGGAGGCGCAATGGAACTCCCACGATGCGGCGGAGGCGCAAGAGAACCACGAGGCGCTACAGAACTCCCACGGGGTGGCGGCGGCGCCACAGAGCCACCACGAGGAGGCGGAATCGATGGAGGGAGGGCAGCAGAGTTTCCACGAGGAGGCGGGCGCTGGGGCGGTGGCGCATAGGTGGTTGTACGAGGTTGATCATGCGGTGGTGGCATGGGGACCTGCGGAAGGTCGACGTCGCCAAATAAACCCGATGGCTCAGGAGATGGGGATGCTGCAGGGGAGGTAACCTTGCCCTTGCCTTTCCCCTTTGCCTTACCACCTCCCCTAGGCTGCTTGTTGAAGGTGGATTCATCGTCTCGACCCTTCTCGACTCCCTTCGTCTTCATCACTTCCTCCCGGGCGGCACAGGCGTCATTGTCGACAATATAGCGAGGACCGAGTTCATCGGAGGCAATGTTAGCGAACAGTCGTCTGCCAAACTCGGATGCTGGAGGTGAAACGAGAGCAGAGCCGCCAGGAGTCTTGCCTTTCTTCCAGGACAAAAGTTGTTTCTCTTGCTTTGTCGATAGGATGGGCGGCGCCTGTATGATGACAGGCATACGATTTTTCAACATCACTGAAACCGCAGGAATGGTCAGTACACGTCTATAGCTCAAAGGATACAGCTACATACGCTGACGATCCCCTTTCACAAGCTCCCAGTCAGGCGACCCGACCCGAATCAGCTCCCACACAAACTCTGCCAGCTTGCCACGCTTGATCACCCTGATTCCTTGTTGGATATATCTCTGAGCGTCGACGCCAGGAGGGACCTCGCCCGGCATTGGAGTGTCGGCAGGATAGTTCATAAGGCACCAACCGGCTTCAGCTAGAAGACCGGGTAATCGCGCCCAAACGATGGTCGTGGTATTTGTTCGTAGGCTGCCCTTCTCTGCAAGAAAATATGAGCATCTACGTTATGACCTGCTCTATAGTGAGGCTTACCGATAACGTCGTCAACAAGACTCTTCAGAAAGGCCACGTTTTGTTCATATTTGGCCTTCTCTGGGTGCGTCCCCTTTGGAATGGAGATGGTGATCCTCTCACCGCTGGCAAGTACAACGTCGGCAGGGATCGGAGGACTCTTGTTCTTTGTGACGATCGTGGTCGAGGACGCCTGCTTGGTCCCAGAGGGTTCATCCTCCCCGGATTGTTGCCCGCTGTTATCGGTGAACTGCGTCAGGAATTGGTTTTGCTTCTGATTCTTCACAATGTGTTTCTTGACGTGTTGAGTGGTGGGTTTAGCAACACCATCGCTGAGAGAATGAGCATCAGTGATCAGAGCACGCAACAAAATTGGGACGTACCACGCCTCCGTCATGACAAGCGCAAGCAATTCGCCGTTAGGGATATCAAGTCGCTTCTTAGAGAACTAAGGAGTTGTGAGTGCCACGCATAGAGTCGATGACAGAAAAACTAACCTCTTTTAGGCCTGGACTAAAATACAACCGATGAAGAGCGTCGTTTTGAAAGATGGTAGACCCTACAACAGCGAACATGACCTCAAAGTGCAGCAAGTGAGCACGTTCAGCGTGGATCTCGAAGGCTTCATAGATCTTTTCCAGTTCTCGTTGCTGGAGAAGATAGGTCCTTGTCGAGGCCTTCTCGACCTGCTTCACGTCCCTGAAGGCGTCAAGAATCTCTTGCCAGTTTTCGTTTTCACGCTTGAATTCTTCATACCGAGAGGATACTGAGGATTATAATTCAGCTTAATAAACAGTAAGGATCGAGAGAAATGCAACTAACCTTCCGACCTAGGCGGAACCTCCGCAATACCATTCAACCTATTCTGCTCGGCCTCCCACTGTTGGAAAGCATTCCAGTTACTGTCCGTCCTCTTCTGGTAGTCTCTCTCCCTCAGAAATGCCCTGAAGAAAATTTCGGTAGGTAGACCATACTCTTCGCTTGCTTCGTTGAGGACCGCAGTGAGCTTTCGGTTGGTGGCACGAGTTGCATCATAGACAGTGTCTGATCGACGCCCTGGTCGCCTATGTGTTCCGTCTTCATCAAGTTGATTGTCGTCGCTATCGCCATGATTGTCGCTGTCGTTGGCAGAATGCTCAGCATGGTTGCTGTCGCCACTGGCAACGTTGAGGGATCGGACATGTCGCTGATCGGTGGGCCTGTTGGGAGCTTTGAACGGGAAGGGGAAGATAGGAGGAGCCGGTGGCATGGGGGACCGGGCAGGAGGGGAGTGAGGTGGTGAAGGAGAAGGAGAAGTGTCTGAGCCAATGGACGCAGGTCTAGAAGGCTGGGCAGGAGGGGAGCGAGGTGGTGGTGGTGGAAGAGGAGTGCCTGGGTCAACAGATGTACGTCTAGGGGGCTGGGCAGGAGGGGCGGGAGGTGGAGAGTTAACGACTGAACGCGTACTGGCAGCATCAGGTTCTTCTGCTTGACCTGCACCGAGTCCACCAGGATTGAGCTGCTCAGTTGAGCCGCCGGCAGGGGCCTCTGTGACGACAGGCTCTTTGGCTTGACCTGCAACGGCTTCGTTGTGGGCAGGCAGTGCTGCAGCTTTCTTGCGCTTTGGCCCTTTCTTCTTACGAACGGGTTGGGGAGGAGGAGTAGAAGGGCCAGGAGTGAGGGGGGACAGCGCCTTCTCACCTTCACCCTGGTCCTCGGTTGTATCCTGAGGAGCTTCAGAGGCCGTTTTCACTGCTCGGCGGTTTGATTTACTTGGGCTCGCCCTCCCACTGGCCAGCTGAGCAGCCGCCATCGCGGTTGCTTTCGTAGCTGCACCTCTGACAGGGCGACGAGGTACATTGTCTGACATACTGAGAGATGTAAGTAGTCCGAATAATGCATTTAACAAGAGTAAGAACTGACCTAAATGAAGGATGTATTTGTGTGATCGGGGGAATGATACTTGGCAAAGCGCACTCCTGCAAATGTACCCTCTCTTGTAACTGGTAGCCTGCAGATTATTTACACTGCAAATGCTAATATTTGTCAGACCTTCGATTCAGTTCTAAAGGCGTTAGCAGTACATACCCGTGGTGCCAAACCGTCATTCAACATGGACCGTAAACGATGTGCGGTATGTTTACGTGTCCCTGTCTTGAGCGGACAACTGAAAACGCACCAGGTCTTCGATTCAAGTTGCAGAGAATCTATTCAGAATGATCCAAATACAAAGGGAAGGTACTACTGACCGCTTTCATCAAGACGTAGTGAGGGTGTATCACAGCCTGGACTTCGGACAAATGAGGACCGCCAATTGCTATATCCAGGGGATGTGTTGTTGCATACCGTTGACAGCGTTCGTTTTTCATTGGAAGGTGCATCGCTGACGGTGAGCTGGGACTGAGGGCTTCTTCATCGATAGGTATCATGGCCATGGTGGAAGACGACAGGCGGAGCTCCAAGCATCAACCGATGGAAATGTCAATGCTATGCTATTGTTCGGATCGTGCTAATTTTAGAATAGCCTCGTGGCCACCAAAAATGGCACCCGTTCCGAGTCGCCGGACCATCAAGCGCTCGTCTCTGAAATCCTGCGGTTGTGATGTATTGCTGGGTGTAACATACTTTAAGGTGGGGGCAACATTTACAGTGGGAGAGACGAGTAGTTACAAACAAAAGGTGTAAATCTACGGGAACTTTGACACATAATGACGTGTAATCTTCTTGCCATTCCGGTACTCCGTGACGGGCTATTGACGCATCGTGGTCAGCACTAACTCTGCCAGCCACAAATACAATAGTGCTCACCAGTCGTTGGGCATACTCCCATCTATCCAGAGCCTTGCAGTTCTGCAGGGTTTGTCTCTTCTCCCATGTGTCATCGTCCTCTCCAAATCCCATCCAACGCACTCTGTACCATCGCTGACGTTTGATAGTAACCGCATCAACAATTTGATCGATGAACCATTCCTGATGTCCTCTCTTTTTGATTGGGCGGAATCCCTGGACAGAGCCTCGTTGGAGGACAAAGCGCAGAACTAGGGCGGGGCGACGATAAGCAGGATTGTATGACATTGTTTGTAGGGGCAGTGGATGGGTAGTGTGGTTGAGAAGTGACCGTCAGTGGGGGGCAGTGGATGGATAGTGTAATCTTTTAGAAGAGGCTGTCGGTGGCACTTATAAAGGCCTGCACTGCTAACGGTTCATGCTTCGCCCGATCACGAATCGCCCGATCCTAGGCACGAACTGTTGACAGTTTGGATCCATACCGTCACCGGTCACCACCCGATCCCATCAGTCGTGCATCACTCCATTCGAACACAACAGCTCAAGAACTCTAGAATTTGAGATTACAGGAGAGCGACAGACACAAATCAAAGTAATATATGGGTTTTTGTATGATGGGTTACAAGCTAGTTTCCGCGCTGAGGCGTCCGGCACGATGCGCAGTGCACCAGTCATGGACCATTGTACGGTAGGTCCTAACCCAAGTAGCGGCACCTTTATCATCATCCAAGGCCATAGCAGCCCTGGATATGTCAAAAACACCGGCTGAGGTAACCAGGTAGGCAGCGTGTTCGGGGGGAGGCTTGAAATGAAATCCAAACAGTTCTGTGTCGAGAGCCGTGAGTCCATCACTCAAAAACACAGTCATAGTGGTGACTCACCGTGCTGACCGGGGAGGGGGAAGAGCTTACACGCCCCCATCCATATCTCATTGTCATCCGTGTTGTCTCGGACATGCTCGACCAGCATCTGTGGGTCCTCAACTCCTACAGCCTCCAAGGTTTTTGGGTCATTGACGGCCGCCTTGAGTTTCTCTTTGACGTCGCTGGGGCGGACGAGGTGGAAGAAGAAGTCAGGGTACTCGATTGCCATCGTGTTGGGTGTAGTGGTAGCTGGGGAGTGGGGGACTGCTGGCTTGGACTTTAAAAGTGAGTTGGCTTATTCCGCAAGTTCAATTCCCTATTTGAGCATGTGAGAGGTGGGACTGCCGCAGTTTACGGTCGATCTGGTAGATTTACGGTACACGCTTACATCTTACAGTCTTCTCTGGTGCACTAGCGGTTTTACCGCTTCTTGCGGTATCAACAAAGTTCTCAGCATGGAATCCAGTAATGGACGATCTGCACCCTTCCTTACCTGATATACCTTGGTAACCTGCTTGTCCTGGCATTGTGACAGACAGTTCACGAAGCTTCGCTGTCTATCCACAGCAACCATTTCACTCCACGGTCCTTGCGAATAGTGACAGTTCACGGATCGGGAATGTTGACGGTTTGTGAGCTTCACGGTCTTATCCAGTAATAAATGATCTGCGCTCCTCACCTGCTATCTCCTGGTAACAGAGCTTCACAGTGGAAGCACGCTATACATGATCCGTGTTCTTCCTTACCTGCTATCTCCTGCTAGTCCGCTTGTCCTGTGATTGTGACAGTTCACAGAGCTTCGCTGTCTAACCACGGCAACAATTTCACTCTGTGGTCATGGTTTGCACATGCTCTTGGTACTGCACCTCAGGCACCTGCATCCAGTTGACGTCGGGTTCGGCGTCTGGATCCTACCGCAGCTTCTCGGTGAGATCCACACAGAACTGGGCCTGTCTTGTGCTGTCATTGTGTATGGTCCCATTTTACAGCGTCTGACTCTGGCGCTTTGCGGTCCCAATTGCCCACAATTAACCTCTGATAGTTCACATTAATTTTTCATTTACCGTTTACCGTTTCCAGGGATCCCATAATAACCGTTGACGGTTCGTGTTGATCCTTGATTAACTGTTGACGGTTATGCTGATCCCTTTTGACCGTTAGCAGCTGAGTTGACAGTGACTTCGATCAACCGTTAACACTTAACTTTAACTGTTGACGGTTTACAGTGATCTGCTACTGACTGTTAACGGTTCACACTGGTGCCGTTGACGGTTATGCTGATCAGCTACTGACTGTTAACGGTTCATAGAGTAATCTGCTACTGACCGTTGACAGTTGATGCCGATAATGTTAACGGTTCTACAGTAATCCACCACTGACCGTTGACGGTTTACACTGATGACCTTTAGATTGAAATAATTATCCTTTAAGGCTATTCCCTGCCTTCTTCGACTTTGTGAGGTCCGCTTTCTTCTGTCCAGAATGACCTGTGATCGATTACATCCTAACTCCCGGTCCGCTGGCCAACCCAGCGCAGATCTTCCTCACTGCCTTAAAAGGGGGTCAAGACGCTGGAAGCACATCAACAAAGTCCCATCGACCGCGGAAACATGCAAAAGCTGACCTTGTCCATGCCTGCTCAGACTGAAGATCGTGTTTTAGGTGAGCACTCATTCAACTTCCTGTGTATCTTACACCAGTAGCAGTACCATTGACGGTCATTTACAAGCCCATGACGGTGGAGAAGTGAATGCCAGTGAGGAAGGCAGTCATGGTGGCAACAGCGACGATTCTGTGGAACTCATCAGGTACCTTCCCAAACGCCGAACTGAACCCGAGAGCGCAGATCAAGGCCCAGGTGTGTACCGGTCAACCAGTCCCATTGTTTCCATTTCCTTCTTGGTTTGACAGATGGCTTCACTGAGCGACCTCTCACCTTCCCCTGCGGCCGCAGCTTTGCTGCAACCCGAGTTAAAGGGAGAGGCTTTATTGCACCTCGTCCTTTGCGACCGGACAGAGGGGTTCAGACAGAGGAGGCCTGTCCATTTCAGGTGTTCTTGCGTGGTGACGGTAGTGCTGCCCACATAGGTAAGCACCTTCCTTTCAATTTTGACATCGTTTCTCTGTATTTAATGATGGTTCTAGATGACACCCGTTCCTTCTGGCTTGGCATCGCTCGTGAGGTCTTTGACAAAGATCCACGTCAGACAGTTCCTGTCCCCTCTAACGGCGCCGAGTCATGGGAAGCGATCAGCTGTCTTGATCACGAAAACGGGGTCCCGGCCGAGGAGTTCTTGCGTATGTTTACTGTCTGCCTTGGTTGCCGAAATGTGGTGGCGCGATATTGGGCTGAAGATCATGTCTCTGTGTGCCCTGCAACGGGCAACAATGTTAATTAGTATAGTTACCTTTTTGAGATGCTGGATATTCAAATATGAGATGAGACTGTATCATTCACAAAAGATACCTTATTCCGTGAGGCGCAAAAATCCACACTTCAATCAGTATGATTGGCTGTCTTCGACATCTGAATCAACCTGAATAGCGAGCTCGGAACAAGAGCCTGGTACACGAAAGATCTGATCCAATGTGCGGGTCCTCGATTTACGCTGGTTGGCACGAAACCGAGAATGCATCTCCTCCTGAGCGGCACTGGCTATGAGTTGTGTGTGTGCAAGAAGCGAGACAATGCTTACCAAAATACGATCGCGCTCCAAGTCATCCATAGCACACCATTCAGCCCAATGGATCGGCGGTTGTGTGCCTGCCCAAGCGTATCTTTGCCAGCTCATCTCCTTCAGGATTTCCTGGTAATAAAGGGAGAAATATGTGAGCTGATTAGCTCTGATAGATAGGAAACTCACTGACATTAATGTATATGCGTGCGCGAGGGAATTTGCGACAGAATAGCCTCATGAATGCGAGCACAAACTCCTGAACACAACCCTCCTCTTTGGCCTGTTGGATGAAGGCTGAGCCTACGTCGGCAAATCTCTGCTCCTCTTTGGTTCCGTGTCGCGCCATCGTAGATTGATTGCCTGGGGAGAGAGAAACGGACGAGACAGAAACGAGAGAAGAAAACTCGCACAGTGTTGGGGGTCAACTATTAATATCAAAGCCAAACAAGAGTGGTTGCAAAGTCGTTACGTCTGAGAGTAACAGGCTATCATCAACCCAACATCACCAAATCGGATGAGCCCCAAGAAATATCTGACAGACGAGGATAAGCGCAGGGCGAACTGCGAAAAAAGCAAGCGCTCGTACGAAAAGTACGTTACCTGTGGAGTTCTGATGCCTCATCTTTTGTTCAATCTTCCATGTCAGGAGAAGAAGAGAGATAAATCGCAAGAGGAGGGAAGAGTATCACAGGAGAATCAGACGGTAGGTGCTTCAATAGCATGGGTCACATCTCTGTAACTCACCGACTGCCTCACAGAGGGTTGAAAGCCGTTGCCGACGAGGAGCAAAGACAGAGGGAAAAAAGCCCAGACCCTCGTCTTAGGGAGAGGTATTGTCTCGATGTTGGTATCGGGTACACCCGAGTTACTGACCACTACCATGTTTCAGGCTCCGTGAGATGACAATAGAGGACACCCTCGCAGACGCTCGGAAATTATTTCAAGACTTTGAGACTCTCATTCGAGGGTCAACAAAAGTGTTCATGATCTCGCTTTGCGAGACGTACCTCGCCCGGCGTGTGATCTGCGTCGAAAGTGCTCAAGCTATGGTAGACAATTATCATAAAAGACTCACCAGGTATCAAACCCTCCTTTACGACTACAGAAATCGTATCTGGAACCTGGCCGGCGTAGGGAAGGAGTTCAAGGAGGTGGACATGTTGGGGAAATCCGTTGTCGAAGTGATCATTTGGCTTGAAGATCTGCAATGTGCTGAATTGGACCCATCGCAGTCTGTAGCAAAGATGTTTCGCAAGAAGGAGTTTAGCTTTCAGCAGTAGAGGCCATTGAGAATGAAATTAATTTGTTTTGGGGCTTGTAGAGCTTGACGGAAGCCTTTTGTTTGTCGCTGCAACCCGACATCCACGAACAAAGATATATATTGCCGTTTCTGTCATCCCCGGTGCCTGCTCACCCAGATAGCCCGACGTTGGCAACTTTGAGAGTCTTATTAAAATAAGATTCACTCAAGAGGGGCATATTTAATATGAATACCCTCTGTTGGCCACGATAATTTGATGTTCACAGATAAAAACATGTCCCAGTTTGGGCCACGCCGAGCGCCTCAACACCTGAAAAATGAACATTAGTGGCTTTGAGAGTAATAGATTGAGATAGTACTCGCTCAAGAGGTGTTTATTCGAGAGGAATATATATATATTGGACAGGTCAGACGAAATGATTGCCCTCGATCAGAGTTTCCAATGAGTCTCACACTCAAGTCATGGACACTGGATGGTAGGTTCCATTCGCTGCTCACCACACACTGCAAACCGCCAAAATCAGCTTGCCTTTCAGCACTAGGGGCATTTTTGAGTATATTTGCCTACCTTCAGGCTCGGAAACCCTTTGTTTGCGTCGCCTATGTCTGATATTCGCCGGTAATACCATATGTCACCGTTTGGGTCGCGCTTGGCGTCCCAACGGCTAAAAAATCCGAAATTGGTGACCTTGAGATTGATAGATTGAAATAGCACCTGCTCGAGAGGTGCTTATTCGAGAGCAATGCATATATATTGGACAGGTCAGACGAAACGAATACCCAAGATCAGAGTTTCCGGTTAGTCTCACGCTCAAGTCATGGACGCTGGATGGTACATTGCATACACTACTGACCACACACACCACACCCCTATAGTTGGCTTGTATTTTAGCACGAGTGGTCATTACGAGTAGATTCATATATTTTCAGGTTATATATAAGGTGGAGATCCTGCTGGACATGAGTCACAGGTCAAACAACAAGCGATGGTATGATCGTAAATCTCGCATAGGTAGTTACAAAACAAGTCTATCTACTTCTCTGGCAGCGTTAATGCCCAGCTGTAAAGTAACGTTCGGAACTTGGAGATTTGACTCTCTGCAAGCCCTGTGGTATGGTGGCCTCGGAGGACGGCAGAAATCACTGCAAGAACCCATAGCCCACAGGAAAAGGATGTGTTCTGAACTGAGACCGTGATCAACGGCTGGATGTTCCACCTGTCTGTTGTATTGAGGTTAAGCGAGTGACCATTTTCACTACTGGCGGCTGCCAACTTCGTAAGGAGAAACTTAATGTCCTGTAGAACAAACAATTATCATGCATGATTTTACGATCAGGGAGCATAAGGAACAGACCTTAATTTCGTCCTTCCACGCATCCCTGCTGGATGCCATACTGTCGTAGAGGTATATGCAATAATGCAAGGGGTAAATGATGCTCAAAACCCAGTGCTTTGACGGATACTCTCGATGAATCGGAAGAAGCCATACAGATTTCTCCCAGTATCGAGTGTCTTTGGTTCGGCGCCAGACCTCGGATATGCTGCGGTTGTAACGCGACAAATGAATGTCGAAGCTGGAGAAAGTGGCGCATTCTTGAGCTTGTTTCAATCTGTATCGTTCGTGAGCGAAGATGTGCTGGAGGAGCAGGGCCCCGCTGTTGAGGCAAACGTCGTTGAGACGCTCCGATGGTCGTGCCAGCCTGTCCAATGACTGCGAACAAAATTCGATACAGCCGTCACGGATCTCTGACGACATCCGGACTTGGCGAAAGTGATGGTCCGGTGGAGAATTATTGAGCCACGGGCCACTCAGGCTGTCGATGAGTGAGCCATCGACAATAAGCGGTGCCTGGGTCATATTGTTAGCAAATGCAGCGTTTACGTTGACAGGAAACTTTACCGGAGCAGTCCAGAGGATACTAAATGCTAGCCCGTCAGCGGAGTCTTCATCGCCAGAGTCTTCGGTCTCATGCTCGATTATATCCTGGAGCATGAAAGCATCTGAATCAGGGAGATCGGCGGCGTCTGCGTCGAGGCTTGGGCCGGCTTGAAAGGGGTTTGGGCTCGCAATCTCCGAGGTGGTTTCTGCCTCATCATTATCCGATCCATTATCGCTGGCAAATTTCGCCGAGTCGAAGTCGATGAGGTGGGTGTGGTGCTCAACAACAGGGAGCCAGCTCAGGGTGTCGGAAACTTGTTTGGTTGTCCTTTTGGCAGCGTCGAGGTGATGCTGGTACCTCCACTTTGACACCGCTGGAGAGCTGGACCACTTGGGCCCGCATAGGAGAAGCCGTGTACGATGACCTTCGAGGCGCCGGCGTATGGGTTGATCTACTAGGAGTGTAAGAATGGCACTTGAATGAGAACTCAGAGCGAACTCACTTATCGGATCAGCAATAGCTAGCTCAGTTCTCAGTAGTTCGTCCCCGAACCAACGGCACATATTGTCAGCCTCCTTCCCGAGACGGATGCGCTCCTCCTTGCATCGATCGAGAGCCAGCACTGCTCGGATCCCCTTCCTAACCTCGGGACTCTCGATCCATCGTGGAGTATGACCAACTGTGCGCTCAATCCACACGTCCTCCATGAGGTGGGATTCATCGCGAAGTTGGTGAACATCGGTTGGCAGCGGCTCGGGAATGGGAATGTCCCACTCAGGCTTGAGCAATTCCTTGAGCTCAGCACACGTTTTGTTGAACCGACGAATCGCTGACACAAATGCTGGTTTTCTTTTCTTGATGGCCGCGCGGACCTGCTGATGATTTTTTGTTCCTTGTGGAATCGGTTGAATGAGTGATATTGATCAAAGATTGTATCGATATTAATGACCTAGCGTTTCGTTGCGCCCGCCCACTGCTTGTTCCAATCGTTCGTTTTCGAAAAAGCTGGCAATAGCTCGCTTCCGTATGTTGATCTTGAGGTCGCGGGCGATCAGAAGTTTGTGAACGGCCACAAATGGCAGGTCTTGAAGAGCGGGGAAAGATTCCGAGATGTTGAGCGATACGTACAAACTATCCAGTTTACTTGAGAGCTGGTCGTAGACTGCTGTGAGATCCTTGAGAGTGGAGACCACTTGTGACCCTTTTCCAAGTGATGTTGTAGCCTCCTTGATGGTCGTTTCGACTCGATCTAGGTCCCCTTGGATTGCGATGAGCTTGTCGAGGTCCTTTTTCAGTCGGGTGGGTGCATCTGTCATTTGATTTTAGGCGTAATTCATTACACAGAGCACAAGAACTCACGCGCACAAACCGAGAGCTGCACTGTTCGCTGCTCTTTCCAGAGATCACGCAGCTCCCTCTCAGCAACTCCACATTCCTTTAATATGGTACTTTGCTTGACTACCCTCTCATCCAGGTCGTTGAACCGTCGAACCATCCAGTTCCCTAAATTATCCCTCGATTCCGCCGCAAGGCGAGCTGTGAGCCTATCGATGAGCCAAAGGCGACGTCTTCGCTGGGCAACACATTAGTCAACCTGCAAAATGGACGAGGCTGGAAACTTACGCCTGATGTACGAGTCACACTAATGATTTTACGCATCCGTGACCAATACCTCTCCACTCCTTCGCCATCCGACAGTCCTAGACCTTCGCGAATACGTGGGTTGTACACCAGCTGACAAGCCCATTGATGGGCGTATGAATGCATGATACTGGTTGCGACAGTCATTCGGCTGGTAATCGATGCTGGGAGAATGTCATACTAGAAATGGCTACCCTTGAGTTTGGCCCATTTTGGTGAAGGGAGAAAGGACGTACGAGCTGGAGACTGCGGTCGAAGACGCACCCGATATCATAAAACACAGCAACGGTTGCTGTTTCAGGTAACATGGAGAAAAGCTTCTTAACGATGGAAGCAGCATACTTCTGCTGCTCTCCAGGCGTGTCAATATTGGCGAGAAAGACAGGAATATCGTGTCGACACACGAGGGCCATGGTTCCTGTGTCGTCATACCGGCTAGAATCTGTCTTGACGTTTGTTCCCGTTCCAGCGATGTGACCATCTTCACATTCGTCGACCGCTTCGTCGGGGACAATGATCTTGCGAGGTTTCGCAGGCTTGCTACGAACACTGGATATGTGGTCTCCCATTGCATCCACTTGCTCCTTTGGTATGTAGTGCTCCGGAACGTGTGCGTGAGGTGGGTCACCAGCGTGCTTGAGCCGGCGATGGCTGAAGCATCCATCCAGATATACATGCGCGTCGCAACCGCTGGAAGAGATATCGGACTCAGAATCATCTTCCGAGCTGTCGGATTTTACTCACTTGGAAAGAGAAGTCCCATAACGACCTGCGAAACAAGCGGGACATTTTTGACGCAGATAATGGTGAGCCTTGGGTTCGTCAGGCTGTGGACCGATGGACTGTGTTTCCGGGAGGTGCTTTCCGGCATCTTGAATGGCCTTGTTCACCTGCTCGTCCACCAGGCGGCCTAAGTGATCGTACCAGGATACGGCAGCTGTTGCTGTTTTACGGAGGCCATCCGCGCGTTCTCCACCCTGGGGAGATATTCAGCATGTTGATTCAATTGAGGACAATGAGCTGTACGTACACTAGAGTTGAGGACAGGAAATCCACGTCTCCGGTAGTGGGTGACGAGCGCGGATGCCAATGCATTGACCGCATCGCATGAGCGCTCGAAAAGCGCCTGGTAAAAGTCAAGAAGGGTGATCGATATTGCGATGTTTGGCTGAGAAGGAGAACCAGGGAACAGGCCATTCTTGATAAGGACTGGCACAATGCCTTCGCATGAACAGAAATTCACGGCCTTTGTTTCGGCGTCTATAGACTTGGAGTAAAAATGTGTAGCGCGGAAACGATGATGTTGACTTACGATCATAGAACAGGCAGAGGATCTGATACGTCTTTTGTGGACATTTCTTGCTGCAGACCGGTTTGAGATCGGTCGGGATGGGGATCGGCTTTCCGATTGTTGCTTCACAGTACTTAAGATAGTGAGGGACCAAAGTTGGAAGGAGCTCGACCCATCGATCGTGGTGACTGAGTCGAGCAGTTTTGGTTGGGGACTTCCGAGCACTGGACTTGGTAGTTGATGATTGCGATGGTTTTGCACCTTTCAGTTCAGGGGGGTCGGGGTCGATTTCCATGCCAAAGGGGTCCAGCAAGTCCGCCCCCCGTTCGCCACCCTGATCCGTTTCCCACCCCATCTCCGCTGGCCCTGTTGAGTTAGTGCTCGCTTCCGGTTCATTGTCGGATTCCCATGCTGCTGGATCTTCTTCCTGGCCCTCTGAATCCGACGATGCTGCTGACTTTTCCGGTTCCTTTGCTTGGGCTTTATCAAGTTTGCTGTACACCTCCTGTCGGCGACGGTGGAACCCGAGTGGTTGAATAAGTTTCTTTGTTTTCTTGTAGTTCCTCCGTTTCGATGGGCTTGTGTAGGGTTGGCCAAAACCGCCCTCATATGGCTGGTGCCGTCTCTGCTGTCGGATGTTATCCATCGTGGATGGAAAGAGGTGGAAAGACACGTGTAGCCAACGTGTAGCGCTGAAAGAACACATATACATATCAGGCGATGGTGATGGCATTGACCGTTTACAGTGTAAAGTGGGAGCTTCGGTAGTGTAAGTCAAATGTAATTGATCCTTCGGATTAGCACTGCAAAGGTGAAATGTAAACCGACGACAATGGTTGACAGTGCAAACCGCCGGTTTGCACTGTCAACCATCATCTTTGCACTGTAATATGGAACCGTTGACAGTCCCCTACCGTCGGTTTGCGGTGATCAGAGAATTTCCCAATTCAGAGAATTTGTCAGCATTCGTTAATTTCCCACAGACCCGTTAGGCCCTTTACACCAGGCGCGAAATGGGGCCTAGAGGGGGGGTTTACACTGCAAGAAAGGTGTCCCTGAGGTGCCATTCTCCTCTTATCCTCCTCTGGTATATACCCCAATTCTCTTTCGACACATATTTTCCCGACCTGTACCGCGAACTGCGCCGTCTGAAATTGGCAACCCAAATTCCCCAACTACGGCACCTGGAAGTCGAGCTGGAGCTTTAAAGCTGCCCCCACTCCCGCTGGACCTCACGCACCGGTCGTGCCAGGATAGCTGCAAATATGTCTCCATCTGCTGTAAA
Organism: Candolleomyces aberdarensis; assembly: GCA_004126415.1. Taxonomy (NCBI): domain Eukaryota; kingdom Fungi; phylum Basidiomycota; class Agaricomycetes; order Agaricales; family Psathyrellaceae; genus Candolleomyces; species Candolleomyces aberdarensis. The sequence goes on from SDEE01000259.1 coordinate 34,738, forward strand.
CAAGCTTATCTCACTTGGGAGGCTCGTGCAGCGATACTATGCAAATGGCCATTTTGGCGGCGTGCTTGGATGCAGGAGCCCGCGTTGGTGGTACTTTCGGTGCTCAACTCGTGGGCACACTGAAAGGGATTTAGAAGCGTGAAGAGGAGGTTATTGAGTGATCATTCAACGCAAAATCTGTACCTTGCATGGGCGGCGTCTCATACGCGATGTATGTCGATTTTTTCGATCATATATACCTTGCAATGCAGCACTGTTTGTTCCCTTCAGACAACGAAAAACTAGGCTACTTCTCTACAGCCCTCGCCATCCTCAGCGCACCCGACTACATCCCCCATCGCTTCCGCCTCTACTACCTTGAGAGTGCAAACTCAAAACTCTGCGGGTATTGTTGGTATTATTGCGAGGACTCCTCAAACCTTTGCTAGCAATCACCTTTGTCCTAACATATGTTGGCAGCATCGCCAACCTAACCTCTGGACCCATTTGACTACATTTACAACACCGTCTTCAACTTGTTCTTGGAATAAGGTCTTATGGGCTCTTTATCCCTTCCCTCGAGTTCAGTCTTGAGCCGGTACCCTAACAGATCTAACCTAGATCTATGACAGGGCCCCGTTTCCCTGAAAAGCAAGCCTTTGCACCATGGCAGCTCCAAGTCTCAAACCATTCGATCTTCCTCTCTGGGCGCGGGCTTTCGACGTTGATGCGATGTGGCATGCAACCACCGCACCTATAGCGTATTTCTGGTACAGTTTTCGGTTCACGATGCGTTGGATGGGAGTTGAATGGAGTCGGGGGTGATTCGAGCATAATTGTAGCCTAAATATTATTACGACGAGCTCAATGGAATGCAGACATCGTTGTACTATTATGCAGCGGATCGATCTATACACCCCGAACCTATATGTCGAAGACGTCACAGCCCAACCTGAGTTCATTCCCTTTCTCTCGCTCCCTAAGGCCTAAACCCCGAGTACCTCCAGAACCTACCTCGTATTTCATGACAGGCTCATTCAGCTACAGACTTAATCATTCCGACTCGATAACACTCAAAAGAAGCTCTAAACACGAGTTCAAAGGGTTCACAATATTACTCAAAATCGTACATACAATATCGAGGTGCCTATTCATGACAAAGTTCGAAAGACAGTAGCACGTCAGTCCAAAGGATGGCCCGCCTTCAAGGTCACACCTTGTTGGCATCTGTGTATTGTGGTAGGTTAGGGAAGCACCATAGAGTAGCAGACCATCGAATGGCTTACAAGTCGAGCTGCAGCAGCGACGCAGTGAATTCATTGGCGCGGTAGGGATTGGTGTCCCAAGCCAAACACAACAAAATCACCACTTTCTCCGAAACCCTGCATCTTCCTGTTCCAAGTGAGAAAATCTGTGGCGTAGTAGGTGCCACCTGTTTGGGGTCTTCCAGCTGGGGTCCTCGCCAAGGGCTTTGATCAATCCGCTTCTGAGATGCTTGCAACTTGGGCGGCATCGGGTATACCAATGACACTACAAAGAAAAAGTCTGAGCCTGCCAGGGATTCAGAAACTCAGACAATTGCACTCACCGTCTCATGGATTCTGCAAAAGACCCAGCTGATAGCAACCCTTCGCCTCTCGCTGCCTTTTAAATAACATTGCACCCACCAGGCTACATCACAGGACAAAATGATTGTGTCAAGGCGACTCAACTCCTCGGCAGACTCGGAAAAGACTTTCGAAACAATACTTTCCCAAAAGAAATTGTCGAAGAAAAGCTTCCTTTCCTGTGGGGTTAGAGAGCGTTCTGGGCCTCTGCCTACAAAATATCTTCAGCTCAATACCAAAGGAGACAGATCAGTACATACTCTTCCAAAGGTGTAAGTAACGGTCGACAAAGTGTTCCAACACCAACTTTGACTCTACGTACAGGGTTCCAGACCTGGATCTGTCCTGCAGAAAGTCCACCAGGGACTTGTGGTACAAGCGATACGGTGAGTCGTGATCTTCCATGGAAGGATTGGAAACCAGTGAGTTGAGATTTCTGAATGCATATGATGCTTGGCCAGAATATGATTCCAGAAACAAGCGGACGAATTCTGCTGCGAGGATACCCCCATAGTTTGAGTCCAGGTATCTTTCCCGGAAAATCACATTGAGCCAGAGAATACTGAGGCGTGGATCCGAACTGGATTTAAGAATATGGGTGTACAGCACGTCCAGAGGTGCGAGTGCCTCAATGGAGGCCTTGAAACCGGGCAGCCGTAGGACCTGCTTCAAGAGTTCATCAGGATCCCCACCGGATACTTCCATGAATCGCCCAACGGTCGCGACGTAGATGAACTGCCCGGACGCGTTGGCAATCAGCGTTCGGTGTACGTCTTCGCCGGGCCACGACGATGGGAGGCGACTTTCACGACGAATGTTTGCGAATTTGCTCTCGAGGAACAACGCCATATCGGCATCTGGGTTATACTTCGCATCGAGGAACAGCTCCCTGGTCAGGGACTTTGCGACATCGGCGAAAAAACGCTTGATGGCATGTTCGGGACGACTGGCGATGACGATACGGAAGGGGAAATCGCGATCGCTGGCGGCTTTCTTCAACACGGAGAGAATTTCGGTCTGATCCTCCTCTTTGGAGCGAGGAGATATGTCGCTTCGGGTCGTATCGTGGTATTGGTCCGCCTCGCATTCATCGAGACCATCGATGAGGATGACCTTGGGCCACTCCGGCAGCGATGGGCGATTCCGACACGCTCGCAATGGCTTCAATATCAACTGATCCAACTGCACCTCGAGCTTTTGGTCGAAGACTACAGGATTGAGTTCGACGGCAGAGAGGATTTGTTCTGCAACTTGGGTCATAGCTTCGTGCTGGACAAATTGGTAGGCCAACGTGGGCACCAGGTACCGCTTTGAGCGCCTATTCGCCGACCCGGAGAACGACGAGAAGAAATGAGTAGCACCGAGGATCCCCTTCCCTTGGCAGCCGTCGGCGATTGAGCCCATGATAGCGGTCTTTCCTGACCCCGCAGGCCCGGTCACCCACATGATCCCTTCGCGCTCCTCGTCGCTATCTCCGTCGCATATCCAGCTAACAACCTCTTCCTGCACCGCAACCCTGGTTTCTGGGTGGCATTTCGGTGCGTCGCAGCGTTCGGCAGAGTTGTGCAGAGCCCCTGCTGCAACGTGCTCTCGCAGCTCTTTCAGCAAAGTATAGGTCAGTCCGAGAGTATCGATCTCCGTTTCGAAACCACTCACTCTCGATAGAGCTTTTGGGTGGGCGTTCGCCATAGTGGTGGTAATTCTTTGCATAGATATGAGTGCCCCCCTCGATGTTGAAGTTGCTGGCGTTTTCAAAAGGTGAGGACATCGTGCTTAATGTGAGTGGGTGAAGAGAGGTCAGACGCAGAATACGATAGCCTCGTATTCTTATACACAGCATTTCAGTTCACATGACCGAACATCGCATTAGGGCGTCTATCGATGACAACCGGCTGTGACACACCGGTTTGCATAGAACACGAGGCTTTCATTTCCCGCTCAACTGCTCTTGTTTGAGATGCTATAGCATGTACCGCGAAATACTGACAGGACCGGGACTGACGAGTTCTTTCTCCTAATGCCGTGTCTTCAATTCTGAGCGAGCCAGAGATTGTGATCGTAGCAGCATTAACTCCACTCTTCATCGAGCCTACTGCGATTGGCGAACCACCGGTAAGGGAGAAGTGCAGACAAGACTCCCTGCGATCACTCCCCAAACGCCCAATTCCCCCTTCTCCAGAAATGGTAGGTGACAAATGAAATGTTGCAGCGTGAAGGGTAGAAGGTGCTGGGAGCGTAAGGATGGCCGACCGGCGCCGTCCCGACGCTGCAAGTTAGAGAGAGTCCGGAGGGAGCCTGGCACAGTTCAGGCACAGCGGTGCACGGTAGCGATATTGGTATCATTATTATTGTCACGACTCGACAAATGTTGAAGAGCGTCCAATGTCAGTCGCGGCTCATCCCGATTCCACTCCCCTTCTCCCGCTCACCAAGCCCCAAGCGCGTCCAAACGTCCTTACTCCTCCACGGTCTCACTCCTCTCGAACGTCACCGTCACAAAAAATTCCGTCCCCACCTGAAGCTAGCAATGCCTCGTGCTCTATCACAGGGCCGGTCAGCTTCGCACCGTTGATTGTGTGTGACTTGTCAAAGGGTTTCGTGCGTGCTTCAGGTGCCTTGATCGTGAAGAAGATACTCTTCCTCGTGGAGTTGGGAGACAGGAGGAGTCGGTAACTTGAGATGAATGGACTCAAATAGCGGTGACCCAACGACGTACTCCCCCGATACGGGGCTGACAAGGTAGAAGGCCGTCGTGCCGAATATGTACCATGTGTTCTTTTGGCCGCAGTCTTTGTCCTGTACACGAAACATTAGTTAGTTATATGAATTAAAAAAGAGCGAAGCAGACTTACCCCAGTCAGCCTGTCGGCTAGGTTTCCACGATCCTCTCGGGCGATCTCTTGTACTCTTTCTTGAGTCTTGAACGCCGCACCTGAGAGTGCGTAGTGGTAGCGTATGTGGCATAAAAGCTAATTCGAAGCAATACGAGGTCAGTCCCAAGCTCGCGGCGAGAAAAGCAAAGGAAAGCAAAAACGGAAAGCGAAAAAGAAGGAAAGGTAAACCGTACCTCATTTGTATGATCATTATGCCCACCCTCGGAAGCCACATGACAGTCCTTCCACAGCCAACTCCCTATCTTCATGGGTGGTGAAGAAGCATTTTTGAGCGCGGCTTCTGCGATGAGCGAGTCAGTGTGCATGCCGGCCACGATGTCCATTGCGACAATACTTCTATGTAGGTAGCAGGACGCTCTGTTCATGCTTAAGGAGAGTAACTATGAGTAAAAGTACGAGAGAGGAAGAGGGAGGGAGAAGGTGACACGCACTCACCTGTTGGTATTCCTGTAAAATACTCAGAATCATCCGTGATATAGGTTGGGACACGATGAAGATCTGGAGAGTCCGTATCACTCTGTACGTATCCTATCAATCAACCATAATAATCAGCTATCCGAAGAAGGATAACGGTATAGAGGAAACGGAAGAGGAAAAGGAAGCGGCCTACCCAGATCGAATACCCAGTATACGACTACCGTTCATACACCTGGTTCTCGTAACCTGACCAGTACTTGTTGCTTTTGTGTTGCTCGCTAGGATACTTTGGAGAGACGTGAGTGACAAACCAGCAGGAGAACGACAGAGAACCTACCCACAGCAAATGAACCACACCCGTCCAACTTCATCACTCCGGCCTCCTCATCATCCTCTGCACCCGTTTCGTCTGTTATCCTATGAGTAGCTCTGCCCACTGGTACGCATGCATCGAGCTGTCCACTCGACAGTACCAGGTTTCGCGTAGGCCGCTTTCTCGTCTCCATCGTAGTCGCTGTTGGCTCCAGCAGCCTCAGGTTGAGCGGCAGGCAGGATATCAGGTGTTTTGTAAGTCTAATTCGGCCGTGCTTGTTCGATGAGGATGAACGAGGTCCCCGTTGTCAAATCCACCGCGTCCTGGGATTCGGGGAGGGGACGTGGCCTTAGACGCCTCGAACGGGTCCTGACGCTTCGTGCTTCCCTGGATACACTGTTGCGTGCTGTATGATTCCGTAGAGATGTCCATACAAAGGAGAAGTCATTGCCGAGTTTACGTCGGAGGTTGGAGAGGAGGAGCGGGAGGAGAGTCGAAGAGCGCAGAAGCATCTTTTGACTGGCTTGCAGTCTTCGGCTCCGAGACGGGTGTGATAAAGCTATCTATCTTGACGTTCAGTTGAGTAGCGTACTTTTGAGTAGTCGACCTTGAGAGGAAGGAGGTGACGGTGGTTGGGTGAGCTTGATGTATCCTGGTGGGTAGCCGACGTTGGATGGGCAGCCTTGATTAGGATGCACGCCCTTGGTGTGATGCGGGATTTGAGAAGAGGTGGTTGACGCGGGAGGCTGTGGAGGGGCTCTAGATAGGTTAGCCAAGGAGGAACAGAAAACTGTTGTATGACGGCAAGGTGTCTGCCGACATCCTCAAGAGGCAATTACGAGGGTACACGAGCGTTATGGCTATTGAGAAACACAGAGCAGGGCACCTCTCCACGTCCCCAACTCTTACAGTGAGCGGGTAATTTGACGGATTTGAGAGTTCTTTGTGCGGGCAGTTCTGGTGAATCAAAGGGCCTCCAACGTTTGCCTGCCTCAATGCGCAATCGAGAGGAGTGGGACGAGTAGCCACTGGACTTTGGGTGTGGTGGTGGTGGTGGTGATGACCCACGGCTCTGTCTGTTGAAGACAAAACGTGCATGATGGCCTGTTGGGCAAGGGGGTCGGACTCCTTGGACAGATGCTCGAGCGAATCGACGAATCGCGGTTCCATATGAGGCGTGAAGCCAACAAAGGGGTCAGAGAAAACCGAGCGAGAAGAGCTGAAGACCTCGATAAAGCAAATCGTGAGGTCGACGGTTAGCAACTTTTTGACCACTTTGACATATTCGTCCTGAAGAAGTCGCGCATCTTCTTTGCTCGACCAGGCCCCGACCCAAAGGAATTGAAAGAGATGAAGAGCGAGGTCAACTTCTACCTTCCATTGGCCGGTGATGGCGGACATGCATTCGAGGCCATTCCATAGAAGTCGTCGATTTGCCTTCTTCTTGTTGACAGCAAATTCTAAGGAGAGCATGGGATCCGTCAAGAACTCGACGAAGGATGAGTGGATGAAAGGATTCAGAGCGTTGGAATACAGGCCGGATTCATTCGGGTTTGATGCGAGGCGGAGCACCGCATGAAGGCCCCGAATCGCTCTGGTCCCAGAGCCTACCACTCGACCAGACAGGGAGTCGAGGGTAGCTAGAGCATGTTGGAGACCAAGGAGTTCGCGGAAAGAGTCCTTTGTCACAACTATGTCTTCAAGCACCTCGACCATGAGCGAGCGATTGCTCCTCGGGCAAGATCGCATGATCTGCCTGTAAAGCTCGTAGAGGGAGGAGAAAGGGGTGGAGTGGGCAAAGTCAGGGTTTGAGTCGGGTGAACCACCAAAGATGTCTCTGAGGCGTTTCCGCGGGTCGTGGTATGGATCGTCGATGTGCCGGATAACGGTCGAAGCGTAAACCATGTGCCCATTGGTTTTCAGAACGAGGCTGTGTACGATACTCTTCGTAGGCCACTTCACGTCCCCAATGTTCGCTGCGATGCGAGAGAGCTCGACCTGTATGTACTTCTCCACATCGTTCATGTGATCTCCAACTGCGTAGAGGTCCACTACCTCCACCAAATCCGTGAAAGATCTTGACTCGATGTGCTGCTTAATCCAGGGTTCCGGCCTGCTGAGGATCAGGAAGGAGAGGGGGAGGCGGTGGGATTGTAGGGTGTGAATGAGATCGAGGACTCGCACTTGAACTCTTTCCTGGTCTTCGGCGTATTTCTTCTCCATCCGTGACTCTTGCTCCGATTTAATACACTCATCGAGCCCGTCAATGATAACCAATCGGTTTGGGATATCTCCAAACCTGCCTATGGCCTTGAACGGCTCGACGATCAGCTTGACTAGTTGTACCTCCAGCGATTTCTTCAAGTTAAGCGGGTTCCGGCTAACCGCATTCGCGATATGAGGCTTGATTTCGGGGATGGACATTGCAAGTTGGTGAGCGATGCTGATAATGAAGCGCACGGGGTTGTTGCGCTCGGGGGATGTCCTCCAGAAGAAGAAAGTGGCCCCGAGAGCGCTGAAATAGTGGCCCACAGCTTCTTCGAACATCTTTGAGACAGTGCCAGCGATTGCAGTCTTGCCGTACCCCGCAGGTGCATGGACCCACATGATTGGCTTTCCAGGCGTTTGTTGATATCCACACCAATCCCTGATGCGAATTACAACAGCCTCGCGAGTTCCAGGATGGCACAATGGGGGAGGGAATCGCTCATCGGAGTCATGCATCGCTCCCGTGGCCGAGTGATTATACAGAGTTTGGAGGGCTAGTATATCGAGGCTGTTGAACTGAACGTTTAAATGAGGAGAGGCGTTACGTACCGTCTATGTTGGAAGTGTGATAGTTACTGACACCGCCGGCGATAGGACCATTGAAGATCGGTGCCTGACTACCCTGCTGAAAGAATACAGTCTGAGGAGCTTCGATAAGGTGGTTGTGCGTTTCTCCTCGATGATTTTGGTTGTCGGTGTCATCCGTGGTTCCACGGGCAGGACGCTTAGGGTGGATATCGAATCTCAACTTGATACGCTTCCACATGGTGGTGGTATGGGCAAGGGATCAGCCAATGGAACTCCAATGGGTGCTTCACACCTCTGTGGCTGTGAAGGTGGGCCGTGCTCAAACCGAACCTGGCGCTACGCCACTGCCCCCTGCTAAGCGCCGCTTCCGAAGGTGAATGCTCCCCGCCATCGTTGTCGCTGGTAGCTTTGTAGACTACCATAGAAAACTCAATAGATGCGGTCGTTGCAACTGTATTTCAGCTTGTAAGAAGGAGCCGGAGGGTTGAGATTATAGAAAATAGGGCCCGGCACCGATTCGCTGTCTCTGCGATGAAGAATTTGGGCCTCCAGGCTGGCTTCAAAATCCGAGGTCAGACAACCCTTGGGGAAAGTGTACTTCCTGGACCTTGTCTCTTTCAAACAGGGATTACCGTGGACTGCCTTGGAAAGGAGCAATGAGTACCCCACTTCTGCTGTCCTGGAACTAAGGTTGCTTGGAAAGGCAGGTTCTGGGCGACGGATGACGAAAGAAAAGCATGTTTTTCGAAGATCTTGTTCGTGTTCATTCCTGAATTTGTTCTGGGGAGGATGTAATCGCTAACTTCGACGACATCACCCATCGCCCAATTGCAGGGTCCTACATCAGAGCCCCTGGCCTACTCGGAATACCCTGGCGCCGGCCTACCGGACCTCGCGATACCATCCAGAGTGTCATACATTATGAAGCAACTGCCAACCCCCTGCCTCTATGCAGTCATTTGGATGGGTAGATCTATCACAAAGTCATAGAATGAAGGACGGTCGATAAACGACGGGTGGTGAAGAATGCATTGAAAAGGTGTATAGAGTATAAATAGGAGGTAATCCCGGAAGGTGGTTGAAGCTCCGGTTCTACCCAGGTAAGAATGTGGTTGATATAGGTCCGATATCTAACGATTAAGACGACCCCGACAGCCAAGGGATGACAGGGTCAATGAGTAGCAGTAGGTATTAGGAATGACAGTGGGAAGAAGACCAGCGACTGTTCTAGAAAGTCTCATCCGCCGCGCCCCCGCCTTCGAATCCGTCCTGTAGGGTTCACAGAAACTAAAGCATGAGAAAAACGGGTACGAGATGTAGAGAGAGAGGAGTAGCTTGACTGACCTCCGTCGAGTAGAGAATCTTCTTGATTTTACTGAAGACTTCGCTCTCCTCCTTCTCTTCTGTGAACTCTTGAACTAGGATCTCGATTTCACGAAGCTAGACACGTCGGATTGATGAACCATCCGTCCATCAGTATGAATATTATCGTTATCGGGACCACCTAGACATACCTTCTGGAAATAAAATTCCCTCTCCTTCTCCAGACCCTCTAGCTGTCCGTTTAGCTCAGCGACCTGAGACTGCAGCTGCTGAGGCACACCGATCATTCGACAACGCAGACGCAGACCTAGATCCACTCAACGGGGACCTGCCACCAGCTTTATTTCCGCCAGCAGGAGTGCCTGGGGTGCTCCGGGGGGTGGCGGGAGGTTCGAGCGCAGCGCCTTTTCGACGTGCAACGGCGTCGTATCCTGCCCCTCCGTAGTTGGCTTCCCAGAATTTCTTGACCCATTGGAGGAATTCGAGGTTATCCCTGGATATCGGGGTTGGGATTAGTAGGTGGCGCCATAAGGAGGGTATTACGTACTGCATTTTGCATTTGACGAGTTTCTCCACCGGGACGGGCTGGAAATGCGTGTATTTCAGTCAGAAGGAAATGAAGGGGTTGGAGGGGATAACGTGCTGCTTTGCACGTACCTTGTCGATTCGTTTGGCTTTGAACACGTTTTGGAGAACTTTGTAGTTGGCCACGTATTCGTACTCGTGTTTCGAGTTCATCTTGACTCTGTTCATGGGCACATCACCTATACGTTCCGCACAGTTCATCCATGTGTAAAATAATATAGAACATCGAGCTCTCAGCGACCCCCAACACCACCGAAGACGGCCAGCGATACGCACCATAGATAGAGTCCATGATCTGGCAGTACGCGCCGCCACTACCACATTGCTCAATCTTGGTGTAGTTGATTTGTAGGAGCTCGTTCAGCCAGGCGAGGAGGTCTGTTCTCGAGGACATGGTGGGTGCAGGACAAGCGTTCTCCGTGGCAAGGTGAGGTACGCTAAAACCAATCCAGCCCAGCCCATTTTAGAACCATGACCACACCCTGGGCGGGCGGTGACGGTGAGGCCGGCTGGCTCATTGTTTTAATTTAGCGAGGAGTCGTGCTTACGGGCAATCTGCGGTCTGTTTGGTTCTGTTTACCTCCCACTCAGACTGTGTCTGGTACACTTTATCAGTTCCACAACGCGTAATTTACTATGAGAAACGCGTTTAAAGCATTTTTGGGGTATAAAGAGTAAACTGTCAAAATGAAATTAAATTTGAGTGGGTTTTAGAGGGGTTTAATGTCTGAATCTTGTGACCCAGGCCGAATTTCGAGAACTCCTCTTAGCAAAAGTTAGACTTCTGCCACAGAAAAGACTGAGAGCGTTTTTTCAATCGATACATTCAGAGCAGCTCTCAGAATGTGTACTGCAAGCTTCAAGCCCCTATCCCGAGCTTCCGCCTGCGTCCAACTTTGGGTGATTGATGGCACTGTGATATGTAGGACCTTGTCGCTCAGTGAAAACGGGGGAATGCGGTTGTTTTTTCTATTCATATAGTTTTCAAAGCTAATTGGCTTTGTTCAAATAGCTATTACTGCTGGTGTACATCTCTCTGGGGGCATAGGTTTGAAGACTTTTGCTGGTCAAGAGGCACTAGGACAGTCGAGGTAGCAGTGTCGTTAGTCAGCGACTGGGGTTGGTGCGAGAGACAGACCGTCCACTCCTGCAAAAGTGGCTGAATTCTTCAAAACGAATTTAGGCTTTTCTCAGCCTTGATTCGATCTCACTCCAGCTGTAACAAGGTCGATTATACGCGGTTCACGAAGTACAACATTGGGTTCATAATATCAAACAAATACAAAACTCGAGAAAACAAGACAGGAATTCACCCGCCCCAAACTTTCCCACTGTCCAAGTCAACTGACAGCCAGTTCTCTGGACTATGATATGTATTAGTGAGCAAATATCTCTCTTTACTTGGTCTGAAGCAAAACGTACCGTCCACCTGAAGTTTAGACGTCTCGATTTCTCTCAACCCTTACGAGTGAGGAACAATGATAGAATTAGTCCCGGGGGTGTAACAGTACCCGCCGTCAAGTCGGGTACCACAGGTAGACAACTGGTTGCAGCTTCCAGAGCACCTTGCCCGATCGCAAAACGCGACGTTTCGGTCTGCTGTCAAGCACTGGGTGCCGGGAGCGTTGAGGCATGCAGCGCCGCCGTTGTATACAGTGCAGGCCCCACCACAGACATTGTGGGATCTGGTGCTGCAGTAAACGACTCTAGTCGCGAGCACACCTGGTCCTTGGCGGGAGGCAAGGGGGTTCAGGCGGCCGTTGACACCAGCAGGGTCGCCGATGAAGGTGAGTTTGGCATCGGTTGTAGCGAGCCAGTGATCGAGTTGCTCGGAGGACACGATGCCTCCTGGAAGCTACAGTATGTGTTGGACGCAATAAGTGGACAGTCTGACGGAGAGGGGGAGAGGTAGACTTACACCGTCGGCAGGTGTCACTGGAGATGCGTTGACTCCAGTGGTGACTGCGAATGCGAAGAGCGCGAAAGTGAGGTTTGAGAGTTTGAATTGCATGTGGGGCTGCTGAAGCTTAGATGAGATTCTCCTGTGGCCTTTATAGATGCTCAATCATGCTTGGATTCCAGTTGGACTGTCCAACTGATCAAGCCGCATTGCAAATTTCGTTGGTGCTGCTGAAGAAGCTCTGGAAAAACATAACTTTTGATCACTAACACTTCTTCCTAGAGCAATATTTGACGTAAATATTATGTTCCATGACAGCAACTGGGTGTTCTCAACGAATTGTGTGCATGCCCTTACAGGATTGGCGCCCGTTTAATGAGGTCGAAACTTTCCCATCAAACATGAGAGACCGCTTGAGCGAATAGAAACAACTGGCGTGTCATGTTCGACAAGATAAGGATCGCATACCACCCAACACCTGACATATCTCGCTCCCGCCCACAACAAGTGCGCCTCAGTTCGCGTGAATGCAAGTCCAGTGACTCTTCTAGGCGATACCATCGCGAACAAGTTGAATTCTAAGATGATTATCTAGAAATTTCATTTCAAGTGTACGTATGCGTGTCGGCCAAGAGAACAATTGAACCACATTTCCACTACCTTTTCAACCTGGGTGTCGGGATCATCGAGTGTCGGGCATGTGCACTCAACAACTCCTGATCAGATGCTCAGGCCAGGGTGACGTTGAAACGGCTCCGGCGCATTGATAGAAAAATCTGACCTCAAGTTCGTACTCCCATCGCCATTTCACCAGCCGGTCTGTGTGCAAGATAGACGAGATTACAAGCTCACAAAAAATTCAGACGGCTTGGTTGACTTCTGGTAAATGTTCTCAACCCTGGTCGGGGGGCTCATTTGGGGGAACCGAAATTCTCATTCAAAGTAGCGCCATCGTTTCCTTGTCCTACTTGGCAGCAAGAGACAACTCGCCCCGCGCCTGAGACCTAGGCATTCAAAGATGTCTCCCAGGGCGACGGCTGCCTGGAGCTTACCTTTCAAGCACGCATCGCCAAAGGCCGGATAGGTACCACCTTTTCTGCGCAAGTTGCGTCTGCGACTCAGGGTGGTAAGGACGTACGTGCAAGTCTTCCAGAGACAGTGTGTCTCAAGTTCGCAAAGAAGGAGTTCTGCCGTGGTCTAGCTCGTGAAGCTTGGGTCTACGAACGACTCGCGGATGCCTGCCAAGGGACGTCGGTCCTCTCTGCCACGGTTTCTTCTCGTCCACGATGGCTGAGCAACCTGGCCACCCGGGTGTCGCCTTTGTCCCGTGGGGCGAAAGAATACACAGCTTCAAATCCACTGACGGCAGCGTTCCGACATGGGATTGCCCATCTCCGGACTGGCTCTCCGATGGCCGGCGTCTTGTGCAAGAGTGCATTTCAGATCCGGCCGGTTTTCTCCATGGAACACCTGGCAAAGGAGCTATGAGAATCCTACCCTTGCTGTCCTAGTCATGAAGCTACTTGGGGAGTCATGTGACGGAACACGGTCAGCTGAAGACAAGTAGGTACTGATCCAGCACATCACCATCGTCGAGTCTAACCTCTCTTACCTAGGGAGGATGTGGTTGCAGTCCTCGACGATATCGCAAATTGCGGAGTTCTTCACGAGAAAATCTCGGTCTGGAACGTCCTCTCTTACAATGGATCGGACAGTCGGCGGCAGATCTGCCAAAGGCATGGCATTGTCCACCGATGGTGGATCATTGACTTTGATCGGTGCTGGTTCGTGGACATCGACAATACGACAAACTTTGGTAGACGGACGCTTCACTTCCTCCGGACCATGTTGCATTCTTCAGTATTTTCTGTCCGTCAAAATTGAACCATCCACATTTTGATTTTTCGCGGCTGTGAGATGTGGTGTCATTAAGAACCATTCTATCCCAACATATACTTTAGGCAGGTAGGCACGCACTTGGTGACGACATATGATCACAATAAGAAATGCTCAGAGCTTCAGAGCGCCTGGCGAGACAACATCTTGTGCAGTCGCATGCCAGTGGACACTTCAATTCATAAGAACGGGAAGTTCCGATTGCCTGCTACATCAGACAGTGCGAGATGGTGTGACTGGGTATTAATTCAACCGCCTTGGAACGTTCCACGAAGCTCCAGCTTCAGTACCTGGAAAAGTGCGACGCGAGGACAAGCTATGTATTTGGTTTACTCGGATCAAATTACAAAGCGAGGGGGAAGGGGAAAAAAGATATGCACTGGGTGTTCTGGGTACCAATTAATACGTCTGTAGCCTGCTGCCGCTTCGATGCCCTGGGATACAAGCGCTCAACAAGCGCTGGATGTCAGCTGGACAGCGTGGGGAATCTCACAGCAGTATTTAAAGGGCGCTTGAGTCCATCAATAAGCCCATCAGAACCTTCTTAAGTACTGTAGCGAAGTGTATGGAAGGAACCGATTTCGGCCTGTGACATTTTTGTCAGACCGAAAACAAGGAACCCGCCCCCTGAACGGCGTGACACTTGCTATTTCTGGCAGTCCCGCCGCAGGCGGGGCGCCAAAATTGCCTTTTTGAGAGCCTCCGCCCCGGATTTCAACCGTGACAAGGCGAAAATAAGGAACAGAAAGGGGGGTTGTGACGCCGTGACGTTCCTTCCATACAGTTCGCTACAGTAGTACATGATTCAGGGACACGTATACCCTTTTTGAGATCCGGAAATGAGGTCAAAATATCGAACGTGAATGGGGCTCCAGGTTTCAATTTTCTTGATTTTCCAGAGAAGCGTATGCCGAGGTTCTGGAATAAGGCCGCAGTGGTCCGCCATGAAACACGCCCCTCGGAATAAAGCTCAAGCCTAGCCAGAGAAGAGAGCTTCCAACCTCTTCTTGGCATCCTCCTTGGCCTTTTGAGAAAGCTCAGCAAAGAGTTCTCCGCGTAGCTTATACTGGGACGAATTGTATTCTGTAACATTGCGCGTTGGACGTGAAGGTTACGATGTTAATCAATATGAAGCTCACCGCCAGTGATTTCGTTCCTATTTGCCTCAATGATGCGAAATTTCTTCTCGCACGTTGCATGGGCGGTAAGTTTGATGCGGTAGACCTACTCTGCTATCAGAAACAACGAGATAGATTGTAGAATTCGCGATTAGACGTACGCGGACAAACGGGTTCTCCATGTCAGGAAACCGAAGCACCCCGACGTCGAGGAAGTCCTTTTTCCAACTGCCTCGCTTCTTCTGGGCCACACCATAGCGAGTGACGATATCCTTCACCCCAGAAAGGCCCTTCAATGTTGTGAAATCGAGGACATCCTTGTCTTGGATGAGTTCATCGAACCACTCCTCGATCTTTGAAGCGTGAGCAGGTCAAAACGAGCTAACCCGGTATTCTCACCTCACGGCACACGACCACGATTGGCTCTGAGCTGCGCCCCGCGTATGAAAACCTGACATTGTGTCCCAAAAAATTGCGATGATTCTGGAACCAATCCTCCTTGCAATACTCCAAAGATGCACTCTCCATGAAACTGGATTAAAACGGTGTTCCAGTCAACTTCCTCGCTCCGTACTAGAGTCTTGTCCAGGAGACTAACAATCTCCGCCACCATTTCGGTCAAGACGTCATCTATACGCTTTTGATCCTCTGGGAGTTTGCCGTAACTCGGCGCCAATCCGACTTTGACCCGCTTCAACCTGGTTTTATCGGGCTAAAAGGCTAAAATATGAGCCAGGCTCAAAATACCCAAATGACACCCGATAATCCTGAAGACTCACCTTCAAGTCGCTGTGGGGAACATCGTGACTAACCCGCTCCGGCGACTGTCCCGTTTTCAGCTCCTCAGCACTCTTGGCAATCCTTTCAGTTTCTGTCTCTGTACCCACTGCAGCCAAAGCTCTATCCGTACTTTTGAAACACTTTGAGAGCCTGCGAAAATTCTGGCCTGACCCCATTTCGACCACGTCGGTTTCATCGGTCTAAGGGTCAGAAAAGCTGAGTTAGCGCAGTGCCCTATGGAATTTGCAATCATTTGGAAACCGACCTTCGAATCCACTGGGATGCTCTTACGCATTATTGAATTTGCCTTTCGCTGTCCAATGATGGCACACGGTTGATCGATTAAGCCGGGCGACGGGCTGTATTCAGATGCTTTATAGACTGTGCAGAGTGAAGAAGGCTTGCTTACTTGGCCGCGGACGTCGAGATTATGGACACATACCTGACTTAAGCTCATAGCTACGCCTCGCTTAGATGCCAAGGGGCGGTGTTGCGCAAGAGGATTGTATGGAAATTTCGATATAATAGACTTTTGAGACCAACCGTCAGTAAATCAATGGGAACGGGAAAGGCACGGATGCCTACTCGAATGGATGGGTTTTCTATCTTTGAGAACCGGAGTATACCAGCTTCAAAAAACGTCTCCGTCTTTCCAGCACAGCGTTTTGAGTTGGTAGTAGTCGATGCGATGATGCCTTGAACGGTTTCAATGGGAATGGTGGTGATTTTCAAAACATCGGGGTCTCGGATCAAATTTGCAAGTTTCTCCTTGAACTGGAAATCCAAACAAAGAACACGAGAGGAGGTCCAAGGAGACAGCGGTCAACGTCTATTCCGTTATAACATTAGCTTGATGCCTCACAGTGACATCCTCCTTCGTAGTTACCTGCGGCTTGTCTGGACTGACTGCGAAGCCGGTGACGCTGTCGCTGCCTTCGGTTTGTTCTCTTTTAGTGTCCCTTGCCCTCTCATGCTTCAGCAGGGGTTTGTCCTTGAAAGCAGAGATGATCGTAGGCCAATCAAGGTTCTTCCCCTGACCTTCAGAGACAATGAGCTGTTTCATCACCAAAACAAGAATAGTGCAGAGGGCTTGATCGATAGCTCTGTTCTCCGCGATGAATTTTCGCAGGACGGTGCAGGTAGATATTTTACAAGCTCCTCAGAGCTTATGGACGGCGAGTTATTCTGAGACAAGACAATTGGGTTTTGATGGTACTTCATTTTTGCAGACAAGTAAACACGCACTTGGGTCTTCTTGAGCTCCGATGCCATCCGCTCCACCTCCTTCTGCAGTCGCTCCTCAAGAGCATAGAGCTTAAATAGACTTGCTAGCACCTCCCCCGCCTCCTCATCAGTAACCGAACCAGGGCTGTGATATGCAGACATTCAACGTGAATGGACCGCAGGATATTGAGGTTTAGACGTCGTGAATAGGACAACGAATCGAAAGTCGATGAACCGGTTGTATGAGTTCACAATCAAGCCCGGACGGGTATAAGACCGTTGATGTTCAGACAGCGTGTGCTCCGCGTGTTCCTTCAGTGACCCAAAATCGATGTGATCAAAAGTGATGGAATGACCATACCACTGTGGGAAGCCCCGACCATGCCCCTCTTCGTGTTTGGATCCAGAGGGACACCGAATATCGCCTTTTTAAGAAAGGCGTTTTGATAGGCGAGGTAGGGCGAAAGTGTCGAGGACCTTGGCAAGAACGGTCTGAGAACCCCTCGAAAAAGGGCCAATCCTAGAAGGGTGGATCGACCAGTAGCTCTAGCATGTGGTGCTGGCAGCAAAAAATGACGGTTTCACACCATGAAGCGGAGATTTTCACCGTTCTGGTAACGGTCTCTGGCCTTGGTGATTTATAGGGTTGAAGACCATGAAAAGGACAGTAAGAATACATAGTACTTGTAGACAATGGCTGACGTCTTCCATTCATAGGTAGTCGATCACTGAGTAGAGGGATGAGTCAGCTTACTTTTCATGGACAACCTAAACCACAGGCTGACCAACAGAGACCCCTGCCTGACACTCAACAAAACCACAGCTTTGACCGACATGCGCAACGCCGGGAGACGTGTGGCCAAATTCTTCGAGATTGTGATGCCGGGACTTGTGGCTGGATGGATGCTTTGTTTCGTTTCAACATCGTTCTTGACCTGGGAAGGTGACAAAATTGAGGTTTGGAAATCAGCCGCGTTTTCATTGCGCCTGAAGTTGCATTGCAGATCGTCAACGCGCGATTTTGCCAGTGAGCCCATAGCATCTCGAGAACGATCAGAAAATGGTGACAAAAGGCTCAAGGACATGGGAACGCAGTCCCTGGTTTCAGCTGGCCACTCTCTTCCATGCATGGTTGGGAGACAAAGTCTAACATATAGATCACCGGAAAAAATGGGCAAAAAGAGAGGAAGACGAGATCGTGCCATGTGATGGACAAGTGAGAAAGGAAACGACAGCAGTTTCGTCCGGCTTGCAGATAACTAAGAAACGATTGCCTGAGGGCCAGTTGGCCCAAATTACAACTTTTGATTTTTCAAAACTCTTTGCCTAGCACATTACTCGAGCTCCAAATAGAAACACGGACAATACGATAATAAATGAAATGAATTTGTAAACTGATGTCGATATCTACCATTAGCCTCCGAATCGAGTATCTTGATTGTTGCAACATTTGGACCCCGTCTATCGAACATACTCTCCGTTTGCTTGACTCCCTGTGTTCGAGCATGTAGACTAAGCTCCGCGAAAACGGTCGCGTAGTGATGAAGTGCTTACAGACACATAATTGTAGAGGCCACATTAGCGATAAAGATTTTATGATATTGCGGAATCGGTACATGGCTCCAACGACCCTTGTCACGGCTCGTAGGAGAAACATATTGCTCGACTGCTGTAAATACTCGTCCAAAAAGTAAGCTTGACGAGATGCATATAAACCCGTCCTTCCAATCGATCGCGGTGACTTGGTTGATGGATGAGTTGGATTAATCGTTTCGTTGACATCCGAATCGTTGACAAGACCTACGGCACGCCGGTTGCTTCGCCCCACCTGTTTCTTCGAACGACGCAAAATATAAAATGTAAAAAGGTAAGAATGAATTTCTTCACAACGGAGCAGTTGGCAGTCATTTACTGAGGATTCGCTCACCTGAAGAACGACCTCGAGATCTGGAATCGTCTCTGCCTCAGCAAGCGTCTTGAACCAAGGCAGATTATAGAAGACATCCCCAATGAGCGATTTTCAGAGCTTTCCCCGTCATCCCGCAGGCAAGAAGCTTGCAGAAGCTCGCTCATCAGGGTCTCCCAAAGGATCCTCGTTGATGCTGGACAAGGCGATCGCACCCGCGTGGGATCAACAGTGTCCGTCGTCCGCTACTGTATGAGCAGACAGCATTCTCAAACCCAAGCGATGACGATCTTTCATTTTCGCTGAGATACTTCAAGTTCTCGCGACTCGACGAGCTCAGATGCGAGCACCCTATATCCTAGGTGCCCATCGCCTGGGCTAGCAATGACCTATTGTGAAAGGCCTCGAGTCGATGAGTGCACTCTATCCATGGGAAAGGCCTACACACCCCAAATCAAAATGTTTTGAAAGAGGCGGGGACCCCCTCGAACCTTCCAGCCCGAATGGCTGGCGCCTCCACTGTGCGGGGTTTCCGCGCTGCCCATTGATAGTATAAGAGGCAGGGGAAATGCCGAAAGAGTCTCAGTGACACATGGAGACCAGAGGTGGACCTTTGTGTTTCAAAAGCACGCTGAATCCGCAAGGCCATGAATCTTAGATGTGACCATCTGACATACCGCATGTCGGCGCACGATCGACAGCCTCGAGGCGATCCATGTAAGTAGTGGGGATCGAACCTTAAGGTTCAAACGGGTTGGCAGCCAATGAGACCACTGATTAAAATGAAAGTGCTTCCCTCGACAAACGACGTTAATGTGACCAGAATGAAGTCTACGACAGACGAGATGATGAGCATGGCATATAGTTGCAAGCATGGTACTGAGAACATACATAATTTCATGGGTCATAAATTACTATTTATTTAGGATCCGAAAATGAGGTCAAAACATCGAACATAAATCGAGTTCCGGACTCCGATTTGCCGGACAAAGGATTCCGAAGCATGGCTGAAGGTTCCAGTGGTGCCAGCGTCACAGTAGTCCACAACAAAAATACACCACCTCGGCTTAAGCTAAGAGAAGAATGACTCCAACTTCCTCTTGGCATCGTCTCTGGCCTTTTGAGAGAGCTCAGCAATGAGTTCTCTGCGTGGCTTGTACACGCACGAATGATATTCTGTAACGCTGCGCGTCAAACGCGAGGCTCCGATATTAGTCAACGACGGGGCTCACCGCCGGTGATTCCGTTCCTATTTTTCTCGATGAAGCTGAGGTTCTTCTTGCACGTTGCCCAAGCGGTGAGCCTAATGCGGTAGACCTGCTCCGCTATCAGAAACAACGAGATAGATCGTAAAATTCGCAATTAGACGTACGCGAACAAATGGGTTTTCCATATCAGGAAACCGAAGTACCCCGATGTCGAGGAAGACCTTGTTCCAACTGCCTCGCTTCTTCTGGGACACACCATGGCGAGCAACGATATCCTTCACCCCAGAGAGACCCTTCAGTATGGTGAAGTCGAGGACATTCTTGTCTTGGATGAGTTCATTGAACCACCCCTCGATCTTCGAAGTGTGAGCAGGTTAAAATGGGAGCGAATGTGGTATCCTCACCTCATGGCACACGGCCTCAATGGGCGCTGAGCTGCGCCCTTTGTGGTTGAAAAGCTTGGTATTGCGTTCCGAGAAATTGCGATAATTCTCAACGGTGTCCTCCTTGCATGGCGGCACCATAGATTTACTTTGCATGAAGATCGACTGGACCGTGTCCCAGTCAAGTTTCTCGCCCCGCGTCTGAGCCTCGTCCAGGAGGTTGACGATCTCTGCAACCATTACGGCCAATTTGTCATCCATACCCTTGTGATCCTTTCTGAGTGTGCCGTAGCACGGCGCCAACCCGACGTTGACGTTGACCTGCTCAAGGTTGGGAGTGTCAGACCAGAATTTTCTCATGATTGCGGGGACACACCTTGTCGTCTTCGCGACTATGTCGCTCCCCTAGTTCTCGAGCATTGGTCTCCTTGAAAATCCTTTCGAGTTGTTTTACCTCGTGCTCCGTCCTCTGCACAGTCAAGGTCCGCGCCGTGTCGCGGGGAATTCCGGAGTGGGCTGTTATCGCTGCTCCCTGTGCTGGTCGCATAGTCTTCGTAAACGCGAGGAAGTTGAAGCAAAGGTAGATGGACCGGAGAAGTTACGACGCCTGCGCAGGGCAACCTGCGACTTTTTACGCTACTTATACCTCACGGCAACCCCGAGAAAATATCCATATCTGTCAGGCGCATGACAAGAGCTGCGAGATTGTATCTCAATCATCTGACACAACGAGGAGGAGGCGTGCCTTCCTCGTGGAAACAACACCCCATCCTCAAGTTTAGCGCCCATTAAATGGCACAGGGTGAGGGGTTTCGTGGAGGTTTTCCCCATCCGATCGCAACACGGACCTGGACCGGTAATCGATCAGTCACCGGCGACTGCAAACGTCGCCTCCATGACCATGCATGGGGCAGTCATATTGATGTGCGAACATGGCGTAACAGAATGTGACGAGGTATTCAAGAGGTGTCCTTAGCCTGAGTCTGCCGGAGCCAGACTGACGATGTATGTCTTTGTTTGCTTTTACAGATATTAGGAAACTTGCCTCCGGCACGTCCAGTGCGTCGAGGAATGGGGTCTGGCACGGTGAATCAACGCGGACGCCGACTCGCTTACCAAAGTCGAGTATAACATGCATAACATCCGAGTCAACTACAATGTCATCTACCAGACACGATGGCACCCACCTATCCCTCAAAATCTATAGCTCCACCTTCAAGAACAACCCAACCAAACCCCAACCCAGGCGCCAAACGCTCCATCGTCACTGTCAACATGGACGACGTCGTCTTTGTCTTGCTGGAAGACCCTGATATAGCTCCAACCCACGGTGAGGCTGACGAGCAGCGTCCTGGATCCGGAGAGCTTCCGGAATACGTTCGTCTCTGTCCGACCGCCTGGGAGTCTGGAGAGCCTGCTGGTCATGCTCAAAGGTCGGTGGATGCCCATTCGGCTGCTAGTACGACGCAAAACGCTTAGCTCATCAGCGTGGTCTCAAGTGCAGGAGTGCCTAGTGGAGGGTCAGGCAAAGGAAAAGGACCAGCCGGCGCAACCCCCAGCAACCCCCTTGCAGCCTCCACGTTATGGATGTTAAGGTTTTCCAGATTGGTTTGGATTGGGTACCAGGGTTGGCCTCGTGCGGAATAAGGACCTATTAAAAGGATGCTGCTCGAATCGGAGCATCGGCCGCTGCCTGTGACGTATCCGCCTCCATCGACCAAGGGACGATGATCTCCAACTTCCTCGCCTCTATCATTCCAGTCGTCCCCGATGCGAACATATATGCGGTCACAGTTGGAGAAGAACAGCGAGCGGGTCTGCTATGGGATCGGGAAGAGGAGCGGCGGAAGAAGGAGGAGCAGCAAGAGGAAGAGGAGAAGGAGAGGCTGACGCAGTCAGGCATGAATAAGGAAGGCTCACAAAAGGAACCGCACAACGACGACGACTTCTAAGTTGATGGTTCCGAGGATGTTCTGGACGATCCGAGGCGCGACTGGGAGGGCAATGACGGAGGTCAGCGTACCAGTTCATAGTGCCCTCAAAGCAGAAAATATTCTTTAGACCGCTTAGTTAGACATGCTTAGTTGGACATGTATGATCAGTCCCGCGTCAGCCCCCTATGACGAATTGAAGGACACTTCGGTCGGAGTTTCCAATTATACGACATCCGAGTCCGATGCTGCCATTGAACATCGTGTCTGAGCTGCAGCCAAGGTTCGCTCGAATGCATGCGGAGATGTCCACCTGTCAGCTCAAAGAAGATTGAGTGCATTTTCGCCTCGTTAACGGTGGTGTGACTCGCAGCCCACGGGTAGACCAACTTGGAGGATCTCGTGGCAGCCGTTTCGATGGAGATGTTCACCAATTGTCGTCACTTTTCCGTTGGCGAGATGAAAATTTTTTCAAAACCGATGAAACACAAAATATCCAGGGAGGGGGTATATTGGTGTCTAACAACCATACTTATCAACGAGGGTCGCATCAAAGTAACCCGGTTTCTTATGGTGCGTTCATCTCACTCTGTGCTAGTTCTCACAATACACCTCTATGTATATAGGCTACTCAGATGGAACTCCAACGACTGTGGATGATAACCATAGACCCATGTTGGATCTAGGTGAGTTAGAGTCCTCCATAAGAAGCTCAAATTTATCATTTTCATGGAATTAGCTGTGCCGCAGAGACAATTCGGACCTGCAACGCAGTTCCAAACCGGTCAGCGTCAAAGACCTGCTCCACGACCATATCAGCCGCACCATCGTTCGTACCGAAGCGGTAGGTCTTCGTCTATACTCTTTCCGCTGGTGGACACTTCACCGAATGGGATCCGACTCCAAGACCCGCAATACCCACAAGCGCAACAATACTCACATGACCAGCATCAGCAGATGTACTAGTACTACGATACGTTGCCTCAATCTCCCGGACTCCCTCCGGAACAGTCTCGGGACTTGAACGAGAACAGAGCTTGGGAACAGGTGGTTGTGCTAGAAGAAGTAAACCCTCCTGCCCCTCATGCACTCACATTCGCCCCTCTATCCGCCCCTACTCCTGCGCCAGTCCCTGCGCCACTCGCAGCACCGACACTGGGTTCGTATGCGCCACTCGCAGCAGCAGCAGAGTCATCACTACTGGCGATAAATGAGTCTCTGCCCCAGCAACGCGATAAAATCACCGGCCGTCCAAGTCATGAACCTGCCGGTACACCAAGTCGTAGCGGACACTACCACTGTGCAGAGTCGTTCTGGAGATCTTCAGAAAAAGCATCTCGTCCTGCCACGAGCCAGCCCGGGCAAGTCCGTTCATTGCCCATCATGATGACCCGTGACTCAGAGGCAGCCCGAGAGATGGAGGGAAGTCATGGGAAGTAAGTAAACGAAATACGAGATATCCTACTTTTGCTCAAAATACCGTCAACGTCGTAGACTGCAACCACGGCCCTTTGACGAGGAGATCAACTTAATATCCCTCCTATCGAACACATCACCTCTGGTAATCGAGAGAGGCCACATCACTGTCGTCCAGAACGTGAATTACAATCCACGTACGTCAAAATGCTTATGAGTCAACAGTCAAGTCTTAGCTGAAGTCAATGGGCCTGTAGGGTATCTCAATCAAGGAGATCCTGATTCTTCGTTTGTACCCTCTGTTCGAGGATCATCTCAATCTCAGGTTTGTAGAGTCATTTATCTGCTCCATTACTGCGCAAACTGGAGCATTCCATAGGCATCAACTCCGTCGACATCATCGTCATTGGCCACAGATTTGGAAGATGTCAAGCAAGAGCGCGAGAATCTGGTCCGTCGAGAATCGGACATTTCTACAAGGGAAGCGCAGCTCAAGCAATAGGAAGAAATCCTGCGGCACCGTGAAGTGTACATTGAACGACAAAGCTTGGAGCTCCAGAAAACGCAGGAAAGGAATGGAATGCCACGGTTGCCATTTGGTAAGATATCTATTGTTGCCTCCTTCAAGCCACTCAATGAGCGCAATTGCGTTAAAATCAAAGCCCCGCTTCTTTGTCCTTATTTGGACCAGAGGAAGTACAAGGCCTACAGCACGTCCTATTCTCCTACAGTCTTGTAAAGGTACGATCAGTTGCCTTGGAAGGTGGATCAGGCACTCAATTATCCCTCTGGTGTGTTACGATGCTACGCTAGCAGGTACCCAATGCTTGGATGCGTTTGGGAACACGTCTCGTTCCGAATTACGCTGGGTTATCAAGGCATACAATCCAGCATCTGAATGAATCTCTCAAGATCTTCGTTGCCGGAGTGCTAAATACAATAAAACCTGGCCAAAAAGATGGCAGCCCTCTGACGTTCCAAAACATTCGATCCTTATTGTTGTAGCTCACGCTCTTGGAACCTCGGTCTGCTTCGGTAGTTTTGAGCAGGTTCATGAAACTTAAGAAAGGTTCTGCGGGCCCGCGAATGTTGCTGGATTCCCAGGTGAGTAAAGCAAAAGTGCGTAATCCAGTCGCTTTACTCAAAGCTAGGATAATAGTGGATTGCCAAACTTGTCGAATCCGATGACCCTTCCTCTGTCCTGGATCAACTCTCGATTGAGAGTCCTGCCGTCAATGCTGTTGGAGAACCTCGATCTCAATCCTTAAGTCCGAGAATTCAGGCTAAGGCTATAGCTCAATCTCCAGACGATGGAGACACCGACCAGAAGAGACCGCTTATTGATTTAACAGTTCTCCGAGTCGGCTTCCCCAACAACGACATTCCATGGTTCAAGGTAAGTGAGCCAACGGAATACCTTCGGCAATCGTTTGACAAACGCTTGGTTCAAAGCTTTCACATCTTTTTGTAGACAGAATCGTCCTCACCTCAAAGACGACAGCTTTCCCCAAGAAGAACAAGTTGTGCATGAGTATCGGTGAACTATACTAGATCCTTGATGAAGTTTAGCATCTTGTTGAGCGACGTTTACCTTTGCCCCGGACAAAGCATCTCTCAATCCTGGTTCGATTCGATCTCTACCGGAAATTGAAAAAGTAGCTATAGTTTGTCTTTTAAACGCATTGTCGATGCGCTCGGACGAAGATATCGATCGTATCTCGGGATCAGCGCAGAATCATCCGGTGGCCACCCTCACCTGGGATGCGTTGCAGAGCGAGTTGATGCAAGCAACCTACCTTGAGAGCGATACGGAACACGCTGTCCCTCAAACTGTTGATCAGATTGCTGGACAGACACTTTGGCTCAAGCTGGATTCCAGTAGGTTGCATTCGAAGCTGGACTCCGATGTCATTCGCAAGGTCAGATAGTACTTCATCTATCAAGCGCTATATTGATTCCTTCTCTCGGCTTCTCTTATCCATTTCCCGAGAAAATGAGAGCTTTCCTGCAGCTCTCGTAGATCTGTTGGTCCAACTGCTGACTCTCGACCGAGTGACCGAGCCACCTTGCCATCAAGATAAGCAAAATCTTGCCAGAAGCCAGCTGTCCCCCTTTATCACGCTCTCTGAGCAGGCTGAAAGGTTGAAGAACGCAGTCCTTGTGGAGGTTCGGATCCTTCACTTCCCCGATCCAAATTCTGTGGCTCGCCATTTTACTGTGGGTACCTTGACTATTGATTGAACCGAAAGGTAACTGAGTTTCTCTGCGTTTTCCTAGATTTCACGAGTCAGGCTCGTCGGTTGGATGAGTCACACTATTCAACCATTCCTTCAAGCATCGATCACCGGAATCACTGTCGGTAGGTATATCTGCACTGGACTGCAGAGCGATCGTTGACCGTTATCATTGACAGAACACATCTCCCGGCGTTTTAGGGCTCGTCAGCAGATCATTATTCAGATGCGACCAGAAGTTCGAAGAGCTGCACTCGAGCAAGTGGAAACCTTGCTTTCCACGATGATTACGAGCGATGGCCCATTTACGACGGGTCGGATAGACGTCCTTGAAACGCGTCCCCATCCCCACACGGTAGGCTTGCTAACAGATTCGAGAATATCCTGCTGAGCCCCGTCATAGCATCCTTCCAATATGGAGATCAAAATAGCAAACAACGGCAGTGAGTTGGACTTTGATTAGCCGATTGTCTTATCGGGAATCACTGACAATGCATATGCGACGATTATTCCAACAGCAACCCTTTTGAGAGGTCGCTACAGCACGGAGAATCTCGACGTGGGACGAGAACATTCTGTGAAGCCGACACCGCACGAATCAACACAACTCGAGCGGACTTTTAAGGATACCCAGGGCCTAGCGCTAGGACAAACGCAGAATCCAAGTGACAGTGGCGACGCTTGCCACAACGACTCAAAGGTGCGTCGAGAAAGTTTCGTCTTCGTTCCACGGCCTGAGCAGATGAAAAATGACCTGTCATTGGAGCAGATCGTCAAAGTCGGATTGGCGCCGAGTTACGGCGGTATCAAGGAGGATTAAAAGTATCTGGATGACGCTTTGAACGTAATGGTTGTAGAGGGTTTCAAGCTCTTGGATGATTCTCTTGCGACGGGCAAGGACCTTGACTGGAACGCGGTCACCGCCGCCTTCCTGCGAAGTACATCTATGGAGCCCTGCAAGGAAGATAGTATTGGAATTAATCGCATGTTCTCTGAACGCCCTGTCAACCTTTTCAACAGCAGAGGGCGCAACTCAGATCCAACAGGTGCAGTGCGCCGTGAGGCGAGACACCATATTCACTCCCACCAAGTTAAAGGCCCGCTCACGCTTCGAAGATTGAGGGTTGGCTCAATGAAGTCATCCAAGACAAAGACGTCCTTAACTTCACAATTCTGAATGGTCTCTCTGAGGTAATTAATGCTGTCGCCCGGCGTGGTGTGTCAGATAAGAAGCGCGGCAGCTGGAAGAGGGACATCATCGCCATCGGCGTGCGTCGATTTCCTGACTTGGAAAGTCCCCATTTACGTGTACGTTATTACTCACTTGATCCTCATCAAAACCCCAGCTAACTAGCTGGGCATAAGGGGGGTGTTTGACNAGCTAACTAAGCTGGAAAAGCCTAACAGCCACTCACTGGCAATAATTCTTGCTGAGATTGCGGTTCAGGAAACC